>ML210164.1:220256-262207 GCA_004369085.1 Coprinopsis marcescibilis | reverse complement strand
ATTAGCAGGAAATGCGAATCGTGTTCAACTGACTGTCCTTCTCATCAACCCGACTAATTAGCGTAGATACACACATGTGATCAGTGTCACACTGTGACAAACGCATTTTGGGAACCCTAGGATAGGTGCAATCAAAGCCCCGGAACTTTCCGTTCTTACAGTGCCGCCAGCCGCTCTATCGAGCACTAAACAGAAAGCTGCCTTTACCAAAATCATTAGAAATCAACAAAGACAAATAGTGTACAAATATCATCTATGGTACAGGGACAGTGAAGATGCGAGAACGAGCGGCTGGTTTAGGAGCCTGTAAAGACAGCAACTTCGCTGTCACTGCGAAGAGCGTGTCGCCGGGTGCTGCGACGCGATGCCAAATCACGGTTGTGGGAATTACATTCCATCTTTGGCACCATGCAATAATAGCCACCATGCCGTTAACCGCCCATTGCGAGTCATTCCAGCTCTTTCGGCCCATGCGACCGCCATGATGCTGCACTGTTTTTCTGCCTTTTACCCTCCAGCGCTTGCAAAATGTACCCTACACCGCAGGAAAAGGCAGTGATACACGAGGCAGAGCAGATCATGGTGGAAACTATGGCCAGATATGACCCCTCTCACGACAAATATCATGGTAATTCAGGCGACCTGCTTAATGTCAATGTGGTGGTGATATCTGAATGACGACCTCGACCTTAACAGTGTATCGTGTCCACAAGACTGCGCTTTTGCTTGCCAATTCTCTCACCAAGAAGGTCGATTTTCTTGTCGTAGAACTGGGTATCTCCAAGATTCGGTCCTTTGTTTAAACATGGGTCTAACACAAACTCTGGTCCCAGCTGCGCTCCTCCACGATGTCCTGGACAAGAAATATGTTTCTGCTGAAGAAGCAGCCAATCCATATGAATATTTCCTTCCATTTTTCCAGAGAATAGCCACTGCGCACGATGTGGATCTCATTTCGGACGGCCGGGGAAAACTCATTGCCCAAGTCATCGACAACGTCTCATGGAGCACGGAGAAACGGCTTCGGCAACAAGGCCTGTGGACTGAGTGGCATGATACGTGCCTAGAGCTTCACTGCGTCCAAGATGCGGATAGGTTGGACGCTATTGGCGCCTTTGGTACGTTACCTTTTTGCCCTCTTTCCTCCATAAATCACCGCATGACCTCTAAACGTGTACGTTGCGATAGGCATTCTTCGCTGTGCCGCCTACGCCAGCCATACAAATTGGTATGTGGCTAATTTAATCTCCAGTTCCACTCGGTATTGAAGAGCTCACGCGCACTTTTCACCCCAGTCCCCTACACACACCATCCGACGACCCCGAATTGCCCAAGTCTTCCATTGAACACTTTCACGATAAACTTCTACACATTAGAGAACGACTGAAGACAGATCAAGGCAGGAAACTGGGGGACAAACGGCATGAGGTGGTACGTGCTTTCCTTTTCCAACTGCCACCGGGGCCGTCTAATCACCATTTGCTGTGCGCCGCCCCTATCTTTTATGTACAGTTGCTCAACTTTCTCGCTTCAATTGAAGAAGAATACGCCACAGTACCCAATCAAAGCCACTGAGAATATTCTTGAAGGAGGGACCCTGGAAACGTCGGAAGAGTAAGGTCTGGCGAATTCATTCCACCCTACTTTTCTGATGCAATACAGTGTAAATCACATTCTACAGTCAGAACACAGCATTTCAATAGCTTCGCTCCGGTATGCTTGCAGGACCCGAAAGGTACCAGAAGGCACCCTAATTCAAATTGATCGCGATTCAATACAATTTTGCTTCCGCGAGGGAACGTGTTATGTCTCTGTGTTATGCACAGAGCTAAAATAGATTCGACCACAGGATGGAGCATCTTGCCCTGCACCAAATGCTCGTTTTAAGGTTATGATTGTGTGCTACACGGTGCCGCCGTCAAGAACGCAGAGCGAGCTTATTTAACGCACGAGGCGCCCAATTCAACGCTCGGTACATAAGTATCTTAGATCGAACCTTTTGCAGTTCTGAAATCCGGGTCAGAATGGCCAAATGAGATGTTTAAGATCGGGGTGAATATTAGAGACTCTTACTTTTGAGCCTTATTCAGTCGTATTCGCATTGACTCCTCTCTTTGCCGGTGTCCAGATAAAGCAGAGGGTGAACTCGTGCACTGGATCGATCGGCGTGCTCCGTACTTGGAGTGAATTCTCTTCACAAGGTCGAAAGTCACCAAGTGCACGAGTTCGTTATGCAATCTTCTACATAGAACTTTGCTATAAATCCTCAAATGGGTTCTGCGGGCTGTCATTCGAAACAGGGTCCAACCCGCTCCATCCCGAAGACGTGTTTTGACGGAAGCGAAGGTATGGTTACAAATCGATATCTTCCGGATTCACTGTGATTCTCAAGTCGGACGTAGTTGTAGTGACAGGGAATCGAAGCCTTTCAAAGCCGATCTTCGAAGAACTGTGATTGTGTAAAGGAGAGAAAGGAAGGCCCGGGAAATGCGGCTTGCGAGGGTATGCGTACGAGGTCAAGACTGGTCAAGAGATCTTCAGGTTGTCAGGATGATTGGTTGAAAGTCATGCATCCATCTCTGACACGGTTACGAATAGAGCAAAGCGGGATTTGGAACATAGTTCCAGGACGTACGTTCGTAATGATGTGCCTGTGGTAACAGACTGTTACAGCATTGCCGCCCTTGTCTTCCTAAAAGTGGCAAAAGTTTTCTTCCTCGAGATCCTGGTCACATTGTATATTCGCTTCCGCACCTGTCTAACAATCGAGATGGTCTGACTTCTTGGGACACGAGGCAGAAAACATACGTGTTTCTGGGTGTATCATTGAATTGACATCAGAGTCTAATCCATATAGGTGAAACGCCCTCCACAATGGAATGTAGTTTCAGGCCCATTGTGTGTCCACATCTGTCCACACATGTGGTTCACCCAGGACCTTGATTCTCCATGCGCCAATGAAAAGCGAACCAGTTTGCTGAAAGAAAGGGGAAACCCATCCGTGGTTCACTGGTATCAATCAAACGCGGACATATCTATATCGTAAAAGAAGTGCTGATTTGGGGTTCAGTTTTCAAGGGGGCAAATTCGTTCTGTGAGAGCATGCGTACCTTGTATATACTCATAACCTTGACCACCCACGCTTCTAAATGAAAAATTTTCTTGTTCCCAACGCGCATTCTGACCTCCTGTAGCACATTGTCAAAAAACATTTTCGATTCTAGCGGAGTTGCACTTACATAAAATGCCGCCCAATGCATCACATCGGCCCTGATATTTTCGTCGACCTTCTGCACCACTCGCTCCGCCACTGTCTAAATGAAATGGTCATTAAATCGATCGCAGTCGCCTGACAGAATCTCACCTTTAATATGACGGTGGGCGGAATGCAATGACTCAGAAGTTCATAGAGTTTTGCTCGTACTACCATAACCTGTGCAGGCGATTGCTCACTGACAATGAGATCGGCTACTTTGTGGCAGTAAACCTCCCAATCGGGCTTAGCGATGGAAAGCTCGCCGCTGAGATCAGGTCTGTGTAGACGAGAATTAATTCGAACGAGAATCGGAATCGGAGGTTAGCTTACGATTGCATCTTCAAGGCCTCCAAGACTAATATCGCCTTTCTAAGGTTACCACCAGAGTCGTTCACAATTTCGTCCGCAGCCTCAGAGGGCAGGTCAAAGCCAGCTCGCTTAGCCACATAGCCAAGTACATTCGTCATCTGGGGTAAGAATGCGGGTTTGCGGGCGTGTAAAGCTGACAGTGAAAAACCAATTACCTCTTCTGGGCTTGGTGCCGCGACCCGAATCAAAAGACAACGGCTCTTGATTGGGGCAATGAGCTTGCTTGTGCTGTTCGCGCAGAGTATGATCCGCATGTTAGACATATATTTCTCCATGGTTCTTCGGAGCGCAGCTTGCGCATCCCGGGAAAGCGAATCAGCTTCATTAATGATCACCACTGTAGATTCAGATGTTAATAGACGGCTGATCCAGGAACTTGGGCTAGATTGACCTTTGAACCGCTGTTTGGCGTTCAGATCCACTTGCTGTGTTTGGGCAATCTCTTTCAAGATTTCTTGGATGATCAATCTATCATAGTTTCCCGCTTCACTGGGTAAAGGGTTGCGGAGTCAATAACGACTCAATTCCCCGTTGAAGCCTGGGACACGGACCTGGGAGTAATTTCGATATGGAAATTACTCTGAACGATGTTAACTTCCATCTTCCGTTTTGAGGGCGTGAGGAAGACTCGTTGATCGATCTTCAGCTAGAGTGGTAGCTATATATTAGGTCGAGAGACGGGTTGAAATTGCGTAAGGTACGCACCTTTTCCACTCCCGGTCCAAAAAGTTGCCGCAGTGTGCAGCTTATACGTGTCTTCTTTCCAGCGCCAGAAGGGCCATAAAAGAGCATATGTGGGAAGTCACTGGATGCAGCCTAGCGTATAGTCCGTTTAGGCCGTTAAAACTGGGCAGTTGTATTGTCTAGTAGCTCACCAGAGAGCGAAGCCGCTCAGACAGCCCCCGGTGGTACTGGAGTTCATCCAGGCTTCTTGGTCGGTACTTTGGGACGCGTCAAAGTCATATATACGGTGTATAGAACACATACTCACTTGATCCACCCAGAGAGACATCGTGGAGGTCGTGATTTAAAGAGTTTTGGGAATGGTAGATGATGGTCGCGGTCAAAGATCAAATTGAGCGGCAGGAATGTAACCGTGAGACGCGTCTGATGTTCGCGTGACGTAGCGTGTTTATATCATGAAGAGTCACACATTTTGTTGATTATCCTCCAAATTCGAAATTCAACCTCAAGGTGTGCATTTTGCAGAACAGAAGACTTTATACGAATAGAAAATATTGAAATGTATCGATTATTTACGTAGTTAATCCTTCGTCCTGCCCAGAGCAAGAGCGTCTGCGATCTTGAAAAAGATGTCAACGCTGTTGTCTGCGCAAGATATCAACGAATTGATTTGTTAAGACAACAATAAGATACTTACAGACGCCCCTGAAGCTTGCTGCCCCAGGGCCAGTCGCATAAACAGGTACATCTGTTGGAAAATGACACCATGAGTTGCTGGCTTTGGGGAACCCAAGGGGTGGCAACAGGTAGACTAACCTTGCAATGAGTGGACACCTTGAGAGGTTGAGCCGGGCAACGTTCCATCTAATCCACAAAATAAACATTCAGCAACTGTTGGTACTCTGGTACCATGTACTTGGACGATATACGTACGAATTTCGAAACCTAGATTATAAGATCAGCCCTGGGGAGTGCATTCGATAAGGAAGAGATCGGACTTGCCATCAACACGATCCTCAGGACGGGGTCCAAAGTACCCATCTTCGCCTCTAGTAGTGGGGTTACGGGGCCCACCGGCGTTTCCAATGTAAGATTCCCGACTGGAAAGTTCACGATCAGCCTCCGTTCTACGGCCCACTGAGTGGAACCCACTGATCAGGTACGGCACCAAATCCAGCCTGGAGGAGAGATCAAACCGTAAATAAGGAGCGGATCTCAAGATGAGGACATCGAATTCGTACTGCGAATGTATACCGGGGGGTCCACTGAACTGGGAAATGTGGGCCCTGAGCTCCGAACAGGATGGTGTGGTTGTCAGGTGTGGATCCGGGCGAAACAGTATACTCGCTGAGCCCGGAACCCTCGTATATACCAACTGCGGGTTGGGACGAAACAATGGTAGCTCAAAACTTCTGGGCGATTTGTCCACAAACGAGGACATCACGAACCTGCATCACGTTTCCGCCGATCTGTCGTTTGCGCGGCTAGGTATTGAGTATCGGCGCTCCCGAAGACATCCTGTATTCAAGATGGGTTAGTTTCTCCGCCAGAGCATACTTACTGTACAAATATGACGAACAAATCCATGGCCATGATCAGCTGTCACGACAATCAAGGTGTTCTCCAGTTCCCCGATTTTCTTGAGGTCTAGAACGCGGTGATTAGAATGTCAACACATGGGAGGCTGGTCGATGACATATATAACGTACGCGCAATTGAAGCACGAACTGTGTCATCCAACTCCAACAGTTCACCCAAAGCCCGGTCGTAATCCAAGGCATGCATCATCTGAAAAGAGGCGTCAATCAAGTCGAGTTCTATGTCAAGAGCGACTCAAGGCAGACCTTGTCGATACTGGCAGCTTCCGACCTGAAATGGGGTATGAGTATCGTGCCACGGCAAGAGCATAGAACAGGGGTACATCATAAACCATCCCTGGTCCCTTCGAGTGCGAGCTTGCAAAATGTCGATTGCCTTCAAAGTCATGTCCTTGAGGCCTGGCTGGTCTACGGCATCACCCTGATCACCAGTGGGACTATTCTTCAAACCCTTCAGGTTGTCAGGGTACACCTGCCCATTGAGTGAAGCGACTTATGTCAAAGAATTGATGACAAAACCGATAAGACGCTTACGTTGCGATCCAGCCATTTAGCACTGCCGCAGCCACCCACGGGTTAGCCTTTGCCACTCAACAAGAGCTCTGCATACTCACAGGTTACTAGTGGAAAAAATGCCGAGAGTCTTCTTGTTGTTATCAACAGTCTTCAATTGGGTGTTATTGTAGATGACTTGGTAACCCTCGCTTTCGAATGCCTTGTAGAAGTCGGTGCCGTTGGGAGATCCGCTTCCAGGGATGAACTGTTCTGCTCCCCCACTAGACAACACGAGTGAGTAATGAATCTTCAAGTAGAAATCACTCTAAACAGACCCGAAGATAACATCTGCACCGCGACATCCTGTGGGCCAATCGAGGGTTGGAGAGATAGCACTAGTGTTGTACAGGAATTCGTGGACGACCGCCTCGTATTCATCGCCTAGAAAGCGAAAAGTGTCAACGGGTGTTCCTACACATTCCAAAAGCCAACACGTACGGCTGCGGGTATGGGCACAAAGGCCGCCAGGAGTGGCATCAGCAATATACGCAGTCGAAACAATACCAATAGGTCCTCCTGTGCGTCTTCGGAAAAGTTCAGCAATAGTCTCAAACTTGGGATCGTCGAAGTGGTCCTCGGACTGTTGAGAGACGGTATAGTCAGTTCTTGGCTCATTTCACGAGAAAAATACACATACACTATCAGCAAACACGTTTAAAGCGTCTACAGAAGACTTTTTCCCGGTGTAGAGGGCAGTTGCAGAGTTTGCAGAGTCGGTGATAAAGGAATCAATGGAATGCGTCATTTGCCTGAAGTAGCCTTGGTAAGCTATCCGGCCTAAAGACCATTATGAAGAACAGGCTTACAGTCCAAGAGCATCCATCTGGTCAAGCTGCATAAGGCTCTGATATTTTCCGTTGATAGACTTGTGTCCAATTAATCGTGCAGCAGTGATCATGGCCTGTGTCATGCCTAAAGGACATTAGGTTTGAGAAGGGGATGCTCATTGGAACGAAGGGAGCCCACCATCGCCGATGAAGAAAAGCACGTTCTTCGCAGTGCGTCGAGCGGGCGGTCTACGAACAACCCAGTTGGCGACAGTCTGGGCTCCTCCATTGTACTTCAAAATGGCGCGGTAGGAACCAGGCTATCAGGCAATGCCCTTGTTAACCTAGAAACAGAGTGCATGGGCTAGAATGGATGCCAACCTCATGAAGAGTGACCTAATAGAGAGCATGTCAGGATGTGTCCAACTTCGAACGATGTTATCATTCTCACAGCGCGATAGGCCTTCGAAGCTACATTCACCCCAGTCAGCTGTTCAGCGTCGCGAGCAAAAAGGTCTTCGTAATACCTAGCAGTCAACAGAAGCCGCGATAAATGTCGAGGTAACCTAGGGAGCTCATGCACTCACGTAAAGGTCCATTTCTCCAAAGATGGGTCGCGTACACCAAAGAAACGCGTCACGTCCACACAAACGCCATTTCCTTTCTGAATGCAAAATGTGAAGTTCTCGTCAGGGACACCGTTCGTTGCTTCGGTGCCATTCGTAGGGGCGTGAACTTCCAAGCGAATGTCGAAGAGTTGACCCGCAAGAAAGTCAATTTGGTCAGGAGGAAAAACACATCCTAGAGTCGGGCAGGTACCCAACCTTCGGAAGGTTTGACCCATCGCGATATCAATCAGAGGGGTCAAGAAGAGAAGAGAAGCCAAAGCGAGCTTTCCACCTTGGAGCAATGCCATACTGAAAGTTGATATGGAAGAGCTGAGTGCCAGTGGGGATTCCACTTGACTAACTCGTGGATGGGACCCGATTTATATAGTAAACATTTTACGCACATTTTGATATGGACATATGCATCGTACGACATCAAGTTCCCTTGAGTAGATGATCAGCATGACAGCTAACGCATGCAACCAGGCAGAATCAACATCAGTATTCGGTTCAGCACGTTCGTCGAAATTGGCGATAGCACGCGTACGGGAGTCGGGAGTCGGGTGCTTTCCAGAACAACCGCGTCTTGCCCAAACAACGCAAGACCTTTTTTGACCCCTGAAATCGGTAGAAAGAGCATGAAAAGATTGCTGTATTTCAGCCAAGGAAATAGACGCCGTGTTCGAAGCCCGAACACTTACAAACGTGGGTCCCAAATGCTGGATACCTGGTATACATCAATTCCGTAGTCCTGTAATTGTCGAGAAGCTGACGGGTCGTCAGGACGGAGATAGCATGGCCTTGGGAAGCATGCAAAACGGAGGTTGGGATAGCCACATGCCTGTGGTGTAAAGGATACAAAATCAGGGATCATGGTTCAGAAGGATGGGTCGAACGGCGAAGATTAGATGAGGTGAAAGAACCCGAAAGAGTTGACAAGCTATGATTTCCGAGGTTCGACCTGGACGTGTGGCTTGCAAAATTGACCTAGTTGGATGGTCGGGTTGTCCAGTGGTACGAGGGCGAAAGTAGGGCATTGCACTGTGCGCGCAGATATTAATGGATCCGAAAGAATTTGATGTATTTTTCACTCACACGACAGAGAATCGCAACAGGAAGTCTGGCCTACCAAGCCCTTACATGTCTTCTACACTCCATTGATGACTCTCAGCCCCACGTCGTTTCCTGGAGTTCTGAGCCTGGAAGAACTTCTTCTCGAAGCCGTTGCTCCTGTCTGCAGGCAAAAAGGTAAAGATCAATGTGTGATTCCCTCCCAAATGTAGAGAACCTACCAACGCCATCCCATCTGTAGCCAGGTTTGATTCCAAATCTATTCGGCGGGGGAGTGGGGCCAACATATTCTGGTTTCCTCGGGCCCTTCGATTTCTTTTTCTACAAAAAGGCGCCTAAGCTCGAGTGTGACAAATGAGGGAATCCGGTTTTACTTACTGATAAGAACGCAGCAGCGGGGTCATTCCAAACTGCTTTCTCCTTCAGTTCGTCGTTAAGGTCCTTGTCATCGATTCCTCTTGCGAATGGTCGAGATTTATTCTTCTCCAGTTCTTGCCGCCGCTTGTCGGCTTCATCTCTCTGGACCACCCCTTTCCCCCATTCCATCTTCCGAGCCTCCTGTTCCTCCTTTTCGCGCTTCAGCCTTGCAGCCTCTGCCTTAGCTGCTTTTGTGTCTATCTTCTTCCCCGACGCGTCACGATACACGGTTTCCTGTGCACGGGCAATCTCTTCTGCAGTGTAGTCATTCTTCTTTGTCACAGCGTTCTGCGGTAGGACTTTCTTGAGGTCTTTTGCACTGACAAGACCGCCAGCAAATGGGGCATCTACAACCATTGGCTCCTCGTCGGCAGGAGTGGCTTCTTCCTCCTGTATAGCCGAACCCTCTTGCACAGTAACCCATGTCGGTTCCCCGGTCCCGACCTTGCGTTTCTTGAAACCTCGGTCGCTGGCCACAACTGCGTCTGCCATATCGTCATCGACTTCGTCCTTCCCTTCATCTGGCCAGCCCCCATCATCGTCCACAATCCTAGCCCCGCTGGTGGTTGAACTATCCTTCTCCTTCTTTCGTTTCTTCTTCTTCTGAGGCGCTGTTTTCGCAAGAATGACGTCCGCTTTGGTGCCGGACATGTATTTCTCGGCCAGATATGCTTTAAGATTGGACATGTTTCCTGGAAAGCAAGAGATAAACCAGATCGATGACGACGTCGGAGTCAGGAAGTGCAATGAGCGTTCTGCGGGAGTCGAACGCTCGGCGTCTGCCATAAGCTGAATAAGCTGCCTGGCACTCGTGCTTCAAGCCTCTTCAAGCATGCGTCCTCCTAGTCCCGACTCCTACGACCAGCAGCCATCCAGGATTCCTCGCTCAATTATGTGTCCTGGTCGCGGCTCTAATGGAATGCAGTTGCTCTAACTATGGTAAGAGGCTCAATACCCTCTCCAACTCTGACTTATGTGCCATTGAGTTAGTACCGATTGTGTTCGCCCCAGATTGTTCTGCCAATATTCACTGGGTTTTCTAAATCCATAAACCTCTTTGTCGTTGAACATAACGGCAAGAATACCAATAGACATGTGTGGACTCTTCTTCCACCCGGGGTAGACAGATTTTCATTGCTGTGGACCCACAGACGGGCGAGGGTTTTCACATTCAGCAGAGGTCGAAGTCTGCGAGTTCGAGAGAACACTATCGAGACGAGAACAACATTGGCACTGGAACGAAGAGTTTCTATGGCCCCCCTTTGACCTGCGGTGTGTATGATGGCCAGAGAGGGTGATGTAACAGTACTCGATCTTCAGTTTCCCTAAACGCTTCAACCGTTCGTTTGGGCTGCCTGTAAACAAGGTACTGAATAATCCTATCAGCAACTTATTCTCTAGGTATAAGCAGCTGTCGTCATGACCTCCGAAGAAACCCACATTTCATACCAGTACCTCCTCCTTGCACATCATACCGAATGTCGAGCACCAAACATTGGAATATCCCATTCCCAGAAATCGACGCCCGTTTGTTCACAGTGACTACCGCAGGCATATCTATGCCTGCAATAACTCCATACGGCTACCCACCAATTGAAACCTCCGTTGACGTGTGGGATGTGTACCCTCCCACACCTGAACTCAGCGCAGGCGCATGCAACATCGCCTTTAAGACGGCACTAAACCACCAGAACCTCGTTGAGCACCTCGAGGTCAGTCTCATCCTTAGAAGTTACCGATTCTATTTAGGCTAACACAAAATTCTGTGAGTATAGCTGGGACCGAAGCCTGGCCTGCGATTTATGTGTGTGCATAGGTCTCCGTTTTCAATGCATCCTATTATCTTTGCTCACCGATGTTCCAGCCAGGTTCTTGAACTCCATGGCTGACTTTTCCGAGGGGAAGTTCCCGACCAAAGACCCAGATACTGTAGCTTTGGAGACCTCCACTGCCGAGTATTTTATCAAAACTCTCGGGGTCTCCCCAGTCTTCGTTGCGAGCATCACTACAGACCCCTGGTTCCTCAAAAACGGCAACGGATGCTTTCACAAACGAGATAAACAAGGCAACCACTGTGTTGGTGCGTTTGGACATCACGCTCGCATTTAGCCCTTAATGACTCCTTTCCAGATGGTTTCTACAGATTCTCCTCTGGGTTCAACACCACCCAGTTCATATCCAACGTATGGTCCTCTCACAAAGAGGTCGATATAAATATGAGGACGTCGACGTATATCATTCGGAATTGCCCGCTATCTATCAAAAACAGCATAACTTGCGCAGCGTTTTCAAGAGACAATCTCGCGACTTCGCTCTTGCGACCAATGGCCGTCGATGTATTCATTTCAGAAGGCGCAAGTCACGGATACGGCCGCGAGCTGATCGCACTCCGGACAAAATTGATCGAACATGTAAAATATCCTTTCTAAATGTCCCTGAAAGTTGGACCTGCAATCTCATCCTCACTTCTAGGAACAAAATTTGAGGCAGAACACCGTGGATATCTGCGACAACATACACGGAGCCATCAAAAAGTTACATGTTCTTTCCCAGAACCTTCACTTGATTATGTAAGGATGACCTCCTCGATCTAATCGAAGGGCTGGAATACCTACAGACCTCCACGCGATCCTCAAACCTATCACCTTGAAGTATACCGCTCACCAAGCTCTACATGCCGCCGACTTCCCTACGCATGGAAGCCAACCTAACTTCTCTTATGGAACCAGTCCCGATGGATCAACATCGACTTGACTCAATCTCCTACCTCCACTCTAAAGTGCGAATTTGGAAACGATGGACACAGAATTACATCGACCGAACGTCCATCCTCATCAACATGCTCTTCAACTTTGCGAGCCAGTGGGACAACCAGGCCAACATCCGCGTTGCTGACTATACCAGCAAAATCGCCACGGTTTCCCAAAGGGACAGTTCGTCCATGATTGCGTACGTTGGCGATGCTCCTCCGACTATATTTCAGATTAACACCCTTGTTCTTTTTCCAGGATGACCACAGTTGCCATGGTCTTCCTACCCGGTGCATTTCGTTTCTGTAAGTCGTACCGACGTTCATGACGAATCAAAGTAACCCATTTCACCTAACACGCAGGCTCTACTCAGCATGACCTTCTTCAGTGTCTCCCCGGACGCCAACGCCAACCTCCAGTTAATGGTCTCATTCCACATATGGGTCTTCTTCGCCATCACCATACCTCTCACCATCCTCGTCTTCACGATCTAGCAAATCCTTCGAAAGGGACACAATCGCAAACAACTACGAATGGTTCAGACCACCTCCACCGCTGTAGCACAATCCATGCATTTTGAGATGCATCACCAGCACTCCAGGGTCGGACCACATCATCCCCTGGCAGATTCACATGTACCCTCTCGAGGTCCCACTGCCATGGCTGGACGGTTCGCCGATGGGGCCATTACGAGCAACTGTGCGAATCCAAAGTCAGTGATGACCGAGGTGGATCAAGATTTCAAGCTTACACAGTTGAGCTATGAGGTGTACGGGTCCTCGTCCTCGACCAGTGCTTCTAGGAATTTATCCCCAGAAGCGAGGCTTGCACGACATACGGGGCTGCTCTCCAGCCTGTGATTGTTGAAAAGCAGGGAATCACTCTCGTCTCGTAGGCTTGAACGTTGAACGTTGTACGTGATTTACAGTCTTTAAAGACTAGTTGTAACAGCGCTTGCCATGTTCGGATCCTTGAATGTGATCTTATAAGATACGCGGTCCAAGCTGTTGGAGGAGGTGTAACATTCTCCATGACCATTGGGTTGAAGCTTGAAGCTTTGAGCTACGGATGTATGGTCCTCGTCCTTGTCGAGTTCTTATCGCTACTTCTCCCGGGAGGTAACGCACGACAGAGTTGAGTAGAGCTGGCTCAGCTGAGAAACTTCCTATAGGTACTATCTACTACATTGGTTCACAGTCTTTGAAATTGGGCATAAATGTGGTTGTCGGGTATCTGGGTATGAATGGGTATAACATGATACAACTTAACTGTGATATAACTTGACTGTGATATAACTTGACTATGATATGTATAACTTAGTGGCACTAATAAATGAATAATTTAAACGGACAGCCCACGACGGCGTCCTTGAACGAAGAGAAAAGTATCTTGGTCGTAGGGATTCTCTCCTGGTTTGAGAGGTGGGGTAAACTGGCTTTTGAGGAGATGGTATCCAGATGCTTCAGTGATCCTGCCAACTTTGCATTGCTTGATAATCGCCTTGCGCCAGACTCTGCATACGCCACCACACTGGAATCGACGGCACTAAGAAAAGGCATTGAGTTAGAACGAAGCATAATTTGTGTTAATGGCAAGCCACTCACATCGAACATAGAGTTGTGGACGGCGACATACATCAGGTTGAGGTCGAAAGGCCGTTGACTGGTCACCCACGAGTTCACGTCAAAGAACTCCAGTTCCAATCGGAGCTGGGACGACTGAAGGTTATCCATTAACAGCATAGACAACATCGAGGGGAAGCGATGCCGTTTCTGCCCTCCTTTAGCTTCACCACCAGGGGGTTCAAAAATGATGTCGTCCTGGGCTAAAAATCCATATGTGTGCCAAAACGGGTCCCGTCTGCAGCCCGGGAACGACGCCGTGTTCCATGTTCGGAGATACTGCAAGCAGATCTTCTCTGCGACGGTCCCCTGCGAGACGAAGAGGTCTTTACCGCATCGCGAGATGTCAGCAAGGAAGTCTGGTAAGGATTTGTGGTAGACATCATAGGAAGCTGATTTCGCTTCGGGACCCCAGGCTGGGATAGACATAAGTGAATGGAGCTTTCCAAACAACCTAGTGACGTCGCTGGGTTGTAACATGAGGAATTGATTGATGTCGTGTGCCCTGAGTCGAGCCGAGGAGCGACGGTGTGCATCCATGTCATCCGCAAGTCGAAGACCGAGGGCGATCTTGAGGGTGAGAATGCTTTCTTTCGGTGACGGACACTCTTTGAGGATAGCCGTATATATCGCGTCGAGCGGAGCATATGGGTTGCATTTGTTGACTGGTTTGAGACTGAGGATTAAGTCAAGGTTTTGTTTTGGCCGGCAGGAAGGATCGTCAATGAATTTGATGACCGTCGTCGCGTAGATAAAGTGACCTGATGCTTTATCGACCAGTGCATCTATAGCATCGTTTGATGGCCAGCTGATCTCGATGCAGTGCTTTGCGCGAATCAACGCAAAAGATGAGCAGAGGTACAGTCGGATATCTGCACCAGGGTTGTAGGACTCGTTCAACACTATGTGACGTGTCCATGAGCCACCAATGCCGTCATCGGAGAAGAAATCCCTCATTGGGAGCTCTGGACGGGATGCGAGGACGACTCGGAACGGGAGGCGGCGGGAGGCGAGGTTGTCGTGGAGGACTGTGAGGATGTGTTGTCGATGATTTTCACCCTTGCATTCGTCCAACCCATCGATTAGGATGACCTTGGGCCAATTGAGGGATGCAACCGGGTGTTCCTCAATTGCAAGCTCCATCGGCCGGAAGATGAGGGCTTCCATCTGGGCCTCCAATGATTTCTTGAATATCAGAACATCATTGGTAACTGCCGCAGCGACGTGCTTGCGTACAGCTGGGATATTCGTGGCAATTTGGTACGCCAAGGTGGCGATAAATTTGCTCGTGTTGTCCCTCTCGCTCGATCTGTGACAAAAGAAGAAACTGGCAGCCAAAATGGCATCCTTGTCGCACTTCTCCGCTATAGTTTGCATAATTGCTGACTTCCCGGTCCCTGCAGCCCCGGTGAGCCACAGAAACAGCGTTGGGTCATTGACAGCAATCCACAAGCGCAGCGCCCATGTCATGATGTCTTCTTGGACAACTGTTCTGGTTTCTTCTTGACACCGAGGTGCGTCAAATCTTTCCATGGAGTTGTGAAGCGCTTCGACCGCGATATAGTCGCATAAGATTTTGATTCCTGGAAAGGTTCGTTCAGCAAGCAAAATCACTAGGTCAAGGACGAGCTTTCCACACCATCTGGCGTGCCACCTGATTGGAAGATAGCACCAATAACAGTCTGGTTGGTACATGCGTAGTTCCCAGCAACAGCGGTCAGGGCGCTGTTGGATATTGTTGTACCATTGGCTTCTGGCAGTATTGACATGGACTAATCTCCACGCATTGGTGGAACTTCTGGACGACGTGGTCGGCAGGAACAGTACGTCTGGGCAATGTAGGCAGAGGAAGCAGGATACTGTTTTACCGTCTCCCTATTCTCACACCTAACACAGGTTATAAGCGTCTGATCTTTACGCCTCGTGGCCAAATGCTGTGAAATGATTATATCCTATATCCTGCTCAGTGCTTGCTGGAGCAAGCGCCAAGGCATTGGAACTCACCATATACTCTCCCTCAAGATTCTAAAGCATCCCTAGGCATTAATTTTTGTCCCTATGTAAAATTATTATGGCAACGGTCAGGGGCTGAGGAGAAGGAGAAGGTTGTCCAGTGTGCACGGACCTCCAGGCAGCATGCTTGATCGCGGCTAGACAGTTTCCCACCATAGCTTTGCTCTTCTAACCCTCCATTTTAACGTCGGAATTTACTTAACGTGCCTTCATCTCGCAGGAAATCCCAAAGAACGCTCGGATAAAAAAATCTCGAATTGGTTTAGTGGACGATGTTGGGACGATGACTCTACTTTGATCTCCGCAGACGATGCTGTCACGTTCGAGTTTCGTATCACAAACGCCCAGGCCTTTTTCATGCTGCCAGTTGTCAAGTAAGAACTTCACTCACCATCGAATGGCCTTTCCTGCGCAACTCAAACTGCAGTATCCGGAAATCGATACGCGAACTTTCAACGCGTCGAATGAAGGCAACTGGACGTCCAAATGTGCTTTTCCACCATACTCAGAAGTAGAAACTTCCGTCGATGTCCTGGATGTGTTCTCGGCTCCTCAAGAAGCTATCTCGGAAACTGGACAACGGTCAGAGAGGACGTCCATCTTTAGGACTCAATTGGATCACGGCAAGTTGGTTGAGCACATCGAAGTGAGTGGTTTCTTCTGCTTGTCCGTGTAAAATGGTATTGATTCAAACACAGTCTAAAACTAATCCTGCACTTCGAATTCTGTGAGTGTGCATAGACACAGAGCCAAATATCATTTGGGTTCCTCACCATTATTCTCTTCTAGATTTTTAAGAACCGCATCGCAAGTGCTGGATCCCAATGAACTCAGACACTCCAGTCACAGTTCCGTCGAAGCGCTCAGCACCGACACTATACAATATCTCATTGAGCGTTTATGCGTCTCACCAGTATTCATTGCCACCATAACAACAGATCCGTGGGTCTTGAAAAGCGGCTCTGGATTCTTTCGTAAGAGAGACAACATAGGGAATTTCTGGGTCGGTCAGTGTTAATCATCTGCCACTGAGCACTGAGCCCCTGTTGGTAACCCGGTTATAGACGGATTCTATCGGTTCTCCTGCGGTTTCAAGATCAACCAGCTGTCGTCCAATGTCTGGTTCTGCCATCGCCGATTACATACCAGTCAACAAGCATCGACGTACATTATTCGGAATTGTCCCGAGTTCATCAAATCCAACATCTTAGCAACCGCCTCTAAAGCTTCGAGCCTAGCCAAATTGTTATTGCGGCCCATGGCTGTGGACGCGTTCGTTGCAGAAGGTTCAGCTCACGCATGGAGTGAAGAATTTTTGTCTTTCCGCGCCAAACTTGTGGAACACGTGAGTCCTATATTCTAGAGTAAGATATGCGCCGTATCTCATAGGGATAAACAAAAATCCAGGAACATAGGGATAGGGAGAAACTCAGGTCTAAAGTTAACGCCAACATCCAAGAACTCCATACCCTCTCTCAAGACTTCAACATCCTCAAGGAAGATCTGCAAGAATTGATCGAGCGACTGCAATACTTACTACGACTTCATAACACAGTAGACCCTAACGACATTCTGAAAGCACCATCGCGCTGGGGTGCGCCTCCGCTCGATCAGGACCCAGATGTTTACCCTCCTGGTGCTCTCCCCGGAGATGATCGAGTGGTATTCACCACAACTTATGATTCGATCGAATACCTTCTGTCAAGGGTCATTATATGGAAGAGGTGGTCTCAGAACTATACCGATCGCACATCCATCCTCATCAACGAACTGTTCAACCTCGCAAGCCAATGGGACAATCAAACCAATCTCCACATCGCAGATTACACAAGTAAAATCGCGACTATATCCCAGAGGGATAGCTCTTCAATGATCGCGTAAGTTTTCTTTTCCCCTGACAAAAACCTTGTCTGAGCATGGTCTTCAGAATGGCCGCAGTTACGATGGTTTTTCTGCCTGGAGCTTTTGTCTCGGTGAGTGTGACTTGGCTAAGCAAATAAGTTTCAATTGATCTGTATCACGTAGGCACTCTTCAGCATGGTCTTCTTTGACACTCAAGTTGACTCTAGTGGCCAGTTGACTGTTACAGCCTCTCCGCAGCTCTGGCTCTTCCCCGCTATAACTGCACCACTCACGATTCTCATCTTTGTTCTCTGGCACTGCCTACGCGTCAAGCACAATCGAAAACAAGCTGCTGTGACTAGTGGGAACGGGGGCTCAGTACCAGATGCAAGCATCGTGGCGCCCTCAGTGAATATCGACCTTCTTCTTCCTCATCGCAATTCAAGTTCAGTTGGCGGACGGGCGTTCGTTTGGCCCTCCCACGATCCCGACAGCAACGTAACTGACAAGACAGGGGAACCAATCTTGGGAAATCCGCGCTTCAAGGGCTTTGACTATGGCTACACGCCTGCTCAACTTGCTCGTTCCCGTCCTTTACACGCCAAACCTGTAGAATAGGATGGTTCGTTGCAAAAATACAGTACTGCCACGTTTACTTTCAGCGCTAATTATGTCATGCTGTAGAGTCTCAGTGCAGATATGAAGGAAATCACTCCGCTGCCGCCTTGATCTGGAAGTGATGCACAGCCTTCGAAAGGCACGCGGCGTTTTCATTTTCCTATATATTGAGCGCGATGTGTGATCAAGGCCCCCATGTCCACTGATGACAGCCTACTACCCTGCCGACACCTCGCCTTCACAGAACGACCAAAATGTTCATTTTCCAGCATTTCCAAGCGCCGGTTCGAGCATGCAATATCCAGAAATCGAAACGCGCTCCTTCACCTTAGAGGGCAGCATCCTTACACTTAAATGTGCCGCCCTTCCTCAATGGCAAACCCGGACCTCCGTTGACCTGTTGGACATCAGTCACTCGGTAGACAAGAGTGGTTCCGGCCCTCCAGAGGAACGTCGCCAGTTTAACCACGTATTCAGAGAAAACCTTAACCATGATCAGCTCGTCGAACATATGAAGGTGTGCTTCCTTTCGTTCATTAACGTAACAGTATACTTTCCTGATCCGTTCACGCGTCACCAGTCCGCACCTGCAACCTCTCTTCGACTACTGTATGTCGCAGTCCAACCTGACACAGTGCTAAACTTATTGTTCTGTGTTTGTGTTGACACCACTGGTTGATCTAGGTTCCTGAACGACCTCCCAGGCTCAGACAGCAAGTCCGAGCAACCTCCAGGTTTACGCGAACGCCCTGTAGCTTTGGGGCTAAGCACAATTGATTACTTTGTCAAAGAACTTGGTGTCTCTCCTATCTTCATTGCGGCAGTCACAACCGATCCATGGGTCATCCACAGCGGAAACTCTTCCTTCCACAAACGGGACAATGAAAAATCTGACCGAATTGGTGCGTAATGTTGTTGCCACGCTACATCGCTTCGGCTCACTGTGCACAGACGGCTTTTATAGATTCTCTGGGGGGTTCAATACTAACCAATTATCTTCGAATGTTTGGTTTTCCCATACGGCGTCCAAAGAAACTGGATATAGAATGTCAACCTACCTGATCCGTAGTTGTCCAGCCCCCGTGAAGACAAGCATCCTCTACGCCGCACAGAACAATGTGGAATTACGAGCTAAGCTTTTACGCACCTTGGCAATAGACGCTTTTCTGGCTGAAGGATCTACCCATGCATGGGGCAAAGAGTTCCTCCTCCTTCGGGAAACACTTGTCAAATTTGTACGTCCACTGCTGCTGTATTTGGCCTTTCCAGTGCAACAACTTACCTCAAAGTGAAGGAACACAGCGAGATGAACCGCCCGTTGGACCAACGCAGCGGCAACGCCGCCGAGACTGTCAGGAGTCTTCACGTTCTCTCCCAGAATTTCCATATCCTTCAAGAAGACCTCAAAGAGGTGATCGATAGGTTGGAATACTTGAAGAAGCTGTTTGGGATGATACATGCTATCGGCCACAACCATGACGACTCCAGAACCTTGGCAGATAATCTCGCCTTTGCCGGTTCTACCTCTACCGAAGACTCGTTGGATTACCTTTCCTCCAAAGTTTCAGCGTGGAAAGGGTGGACACAGAACTACGTTGATCGAACTTCCATTCTTATCAACATGCTTTTCAATTTCTCGAACCAGTGGGACAACCAGACCAATCTGAATGTTGCGGAGTATACTCGAAAAATTGCGGTGGTGACGCAGCGAGACAGTTCTTCGATGATTGCGTAGGTCCAGTTTTGTTTGTAGCCCAGTCTGCGCGACTGCTCACTGTATCATAATGACAGGATGGCCGCAGTCACCATGTTCTTTCTTCCGGGAGCATTCGTTTCGGTAAGACGTTTTCGCATATACAATGACTTCAGCATTCACGTTTCACAGGCTCTTTTCAGTATGGTATTCTTTGAAGCCAAGCCAGATCACAATGGACAGGTCTCCCTTGCCGCTTCTTCACAAGTATGGCTTTTTCCCGCCATCACTATTCCATTGACAATTCTCGTATTCGCCCTTTGGCATCTTCTTCGCACGAACCACAACCGCACCCATGCCAGCGTCATTGACGGTCACGGTGGTGCCGGCTCAGATCTATCGTTCGGACGCATCGTTAACTCTGTCCGGTCCCGAGTCCCCGTCACCCTCCCTATGCGAGTTGCACCAGATTTAGGGAGATACTATACGCCATATATGGATTCACCTCCAGTCTACATGCATCCTCCTACTTCGATTCAGCCCGTCGGTATCCCCCCGGCTCCAACACAAGTCACCTATGCCAATGCTCGAAGAGACGAGCGGGTGACTGCTGGGTCAGCTTATAATTACTCAGGAGGCGTTATGGGAATTCAAGCCCCAATCCCTATGATCCCTCCCCAGTCACCGATCATTCAAATGGGTCCTCAGCCGGCAACGCGCTATGTATACGATAGTAGTCGGCGGGACGAGCGTTTGGTTCCCAATGCGGGTGGTGATGACTATGGGTATGGGCACCGGTACGAGTATCCTACCGCCGGTCCTACAGTAGTGATACAGCCAGCCCGCTCAGAGTCCCGTTCACGCAGCCGTTCACGGCGACGTCGACATCGCAGCCGCTCCCGTTCGCCCCGAACCCACCGTCCACGCACCATATCCCCCCGCCCTGTATCACGGGCGCCCAGTCCAGAGATTATACACATCCCCCAGATGATCCAGACTCCTCCTACTGTGTATGAGCCGCCGTATCCGGCATACTCCCCAAATCCGTATCGCGATCAATGGGATGGACGAGCTGCACCCCAAGCACCTACCACTGTTATATACGTGGGCTCTCCTTTCCCTGGCCACGCCCCACCAACGACCTCTGGCGTCACCGAGGCTGCTAGCTCAGCCCCTGGTCCCTCTCGGGGTCAGACATCGCACGCTGGGTCCAAGGACCAGAATCCTCCACAGGAATCTGAGAAAGTTGAAGAGTAGGCTAGTCGAGTCCGATGACACAGAATAGTAGGCTTCGTGATGGCTTATTGTCCATGGGCGGAGGTCTGCCTCATTTTTGGATACATTTTCAATATATCTTAATTGTAGTGGTAGTATCGACTTGTTTCAGCCAATGCTTCGGGCACAGCTGAAGGAGCATTTCTGATGAATATTAGCATTCAGACTGTCCAGACTTTGTGCGCAACAAATAAGCGCCCAACACGGCTTGGCAGACCTAACTACACCCCTGTTATCCCCTGTACTTGCAACTGGGGTTCAATGGGATTGGGCTATTCGGGAAGTGGCTGGACTTGGAGACTTCGTTAGTTTGAGAGCCGAGGTGTATTCCCAAGCACTACTATTATCTAGAGGCCAACCACTTTCCGGCGCTTTCTGGAAACTAGCAGCTCTGTGGCAAAGATTTATCATCGCCCCTGCAGATCCAGCTAACACAGTTCAAACCGATCCTTCCGAGTAGTAATAAACCAATGGATTCGGGCGGATCTTGCGCATATCCAGATTATAATTATACACCACGAGCAAGATTCAGCCTACTGGCTACCGACTTTTGCATCTCCCAACCCACCCATCACCCCAGACCCAGCTTCTACCTTGACGTTCATTTTCCTACACTGGCACACACCATCAACATCATCATCATCATCATCATCCTCTCGTCGAAGGAACCTCAACGGACCGAGAATCGTAGTATTAGTCGTAGTTCCCTTCACCGGCCGCGCGTCTGCATCTACACTGGCAGGAGGGGACGGAGTGGTATCCCGTCCCAGCCCCACGCGGACATTGATGAGTATGCACGCGATACCGCCGATCGCGGGGCACCCGTGCAGTGCGAATTCGAGCAGGTACGACCCGGTGAGGAAGCAGACCAGCACGAAGATGGACCAGGAGCTAGTGGTTTAACAGTAAGCTGTGAGTTTTGGCTGGCGTTTGGGGGGGCTTTGGAGGGAAGGATAGTTGGACGTACGCCCAGAGTCCTGCGCTTTCGATGACGAGCGTGAGGAGGTGCTGGAGGGTGGTTCAAGTTGGTGATACGCCGAAGGTTTCAGGTACGGCAAGTTATAACAGAGAGTCAGCTGGTGCGCTTTTCTGCTGATAGGGGTTGGAGGTGGGACTCCTACGTACTGATAGCTTGGATTTGTCGATGCAGATTGATCGTGATTGGATTCTTGAGATGTAGTAGGTAAGCGCCGCTGGAGAGGTTGACGGCGCATTAACGGCAACTCCGAGTAGGTTCATGACGAAAAACGATAATCACCAGTGCAGTATAAATTCGTACTAGAGACACAGAGTCAAGGCATCTCCACAAGCGAAGTATCATCGTAGGACATACAACATCACCGAACCACCTTTGGCCACAGTCCAAGGCGTCGCGCTCCCATCGGCTTTCGAGAGCATCAGGCACTCCACAACAGTAAGTGCTATAATTCCAAACAGCAATGGCAGTTAGCGCTTCCCACATTCACGGCAGAGCACTGGCTGTGAGACTCGTACCTGCAAAAGCGACCCAGCTGATGACCGGGGGGGCAACCGCAATCCTACTCTGACTCGACACGATCCATAGTCTCCACATCTGTTTGAACAGGCATTAAACATTGACGCGGCCGGATGAATAAACCGTTAGCAGTATTTCTATCGGGCTGCAGAGGGCTGATGCTTCCGCGAGGAGTCCCACTCACCAGCAGCGCGTCTGTGACAAGCCCGACGCAGGCCAGGATCCCGGTCTGTGCGAGGCGGAACCCTGCCAGGCCTGCTGTGATTTCCGCAGACGACCAGCCCGCCGCGTCGAGCGAAAGCTTG
Organism: Coprinopsis marcescibilis; assembly: GCA_004369085.1. Classification (NCBI taxonomy): domain Eukaryota; kingdom Fungi; phylum Basidiomycota; class Agaricomycetes; order Agaricales; family Psathyrellaceae; genus Coprinopsis; species Coprinopsis marcescibilis. The sequence continues at coordinate 239,269 of ML210164.1, read as the reverse complement.
AGGAGCTTGGCGGTGCGGGCCATGGTGCACGCCCAGTGCTGCAGGACAAGAACAGGGGACCAACCATCAGTAAACAGTACTAGTAAGATCCAAAAACTAGTAGTGTTTGGATTGTCCGGGAAACTCGGAAACCAACACACACAACAACAGTATTCACTGGTACGTACCGCAACGATGAGGAGCAGGAGGACCACTGTCCCTGGTATTAAAGGGCGAGGGAGCGCAGATTTTCGTTGGCGGGGACTCAAGGGTTGTCTGGACCCGGGGCGGCCGAGGAGCAAGTAAAGAGCGACGGATGCGAGGACGAGAAATATACCACAGAGGAGACCTTCGACGCCTGAAGCTATGAATGCGACAAAGAGCGCTTCAACGCTCTTTTCGTAGGACATGCGTGTTTATATGGGATGAAGGGAGGAGTAGTGAAGGAAGGAGGGAAGGAAGGAACTCTGTCCTGATAGATGAATAGTACCTCAGGTGTATTTAAAGCTCATACCTAACATACTATATATCATACATCAACAATATCACAAGTAGGTATGTACATCGACTTTGACGATCACTCAGTGTAGCAACTTCGACGACTGCTTTGAGCGGCTCTAGGAAAGGCCTGGGGAAAATCTCGGTTGTCGCCAGGCGACCATCAAGCGACGAGGGAGGAGATCAGTAAGACCCTGTGAGATCTCGCATACACAAACTACATTCAAGAAATGCTGTCGACAGCGTCCCTTCAATGGCAGATTGGGTACTAGTATGGGACAGTGCAACGGGGCCGTGGGAATGAGCTTTAGAGCTTCGTCACGCCGGCGGTTACAGTTCAAGGAGTCCAGGTGCATCCAAGTTCTTCTTCGCAAGCCTTCCCTAATAAGTCGATCACTCACATCATCATGATCATCATCATGAATAATTACAGTATCCCAATGAATAGAATGAATACTACTTATCGGTAGTTGGGCTAACCTCGCACCGGTACCATCCACATGATATGTGACCAAGTTCCCAACGAGACCAATTTTTTTTCACCTGGCCCAAGTATGATTATGTATGTTGCAAGGATGCTGTAGATCGAGAGGAAGTGGAAGGCCGCTCGCCTTCAAGGATCTCCTGAAACTGGAGTCTAAACAACGCGCTCTTATTTCTGAGCACTACACTCTACCGCCAGGCCGCTCCACACGAAGGACAAGGCCCGACTTTGGACCCCAAGTCCGACCAAACACCGGGCGCTTAAGTTCTCAACGCTCAACGCTCAAGCTCGAGCGCGGCGTCGTGACATCACAGCAGCGAAATGGAGTCACTAAGCCACCTCCAACCCATCCTCTACATCAGTCCCACAGCCCACACCAAGCCATCCATCCTTTCGTCTTGAAGCAACTGCAAACGCCCACCAAATATCACTCACCATCCTAATGATTACAATGATACAGCCTATACACATACACATCGTACTTATGTTTATTGAGATTTAGATTTTTTGTTGAGAGTCTCGAGAGTGGTTCGGGTGCATACCGAGAACCTAGCAGGCACCGGGGGTCTTGCTCGCTTGTACCGCACCCCTCAGGCCTCAGGCGTCATACGTACTTCAAGTTGATGTATGTGCCTAATCATCGAGTTAATCAAATCAACTCTTCATCCCACATCAGGTACACAACCCCACTTGACCTGGAAACCTACACTGGTTCTTGCATTGCGGATGGAAACTAGGAACAACCCAATATTCCATTAAAAATCCAACCAACGATGCACGACTAGACAGCATGTAGATAGTAAGTACCGGTATATCAAATCCAACAAAATTAAAGTAGCAGTCCAAGATCTACTCTCCCCCTCCTCCACCTCCATCGCCACCACTAGCAGCAGCAGCAGCCCCTCCTCCACCTCCTCCACCCTCACCACCAGAAGTAGCAACAGCACCAGCAGAAACCGCGCCCACGCTCACTCCACCACCCGAAACAGCCGCTCCTCCACCCGCACTATTCTTATCCACCAGCAAATCTGCCGATTCAGCTAAACCAAGCGCCTTAGCCACCGGCGCCACATCCACAGGAGGAAGCACCGGCGCAACAGCAGCAACAGCAACCGCCACCTCATCCTTCTTCTCATCCTCAACCTCCGCACCCAGCCCTCCCTTATACTCCCACTCTCTCACTCCAACGCCGCCACCCAGCTCCCTCCACCTCCTCATCCAGCCCTGCACCCTCTCCTCCGTCGAGCTCACCAGCGCCGGCCAGTACTTCTCATGCACATACTCAAACTCCCTGTTGCCGCCCCACCACTCGCGCATCAGCATGTCCTCCTCGTAGAGCCCGTCCTTGACCACCTGCGGGTTCATCTTGACCTTGTGCCGCGTGACGGGGTCCACAAAGGGCATAATGATGCGCATAAAGGCGGAGACGAGGAAGGGGATGTTAAGGAGGAGCGCGGTGCCGAGGCGTTCGGGGTAGTGGTTTTGCAGGATGTTGAGGAACGCGCGGGCTTGGTTGATGTTGGGGTGTCTAGCGCGTTGGGCAAAGTTTATGAGGAGGGAGACGGTTCTACTCGGGTTGTCAGTGGGTGTACTAGGGGGTGGAGGATGGTAGGGTGATGCTCACTCGACGCCGGGCTCCATGAGGTCGATGGAGCGTTCCATCATCCACACGGCGTATTCGTTCTGGAGGGCTGGGTCTGTGGTGTTTTGGCGGCTGGGGATCATGTAGCTCGCTGGCCGGCCGCACGTGTCGAAGCCGAAGAGGATCTCTTTGCCCGTCACGGCCTGCAAGCGCGTTTAGGTCTAGGTTTAATGAGTGTACATGGGAGAGCGGCGTACCTCGGGCTCGACGTGTTTGGCTGTGATCTTGTCGTTCAAGCCATACTCGCGTCTCCACCTCAGCGTGTCCTCTATTCTGTGGATAGCAGTCGCAACGACCCACTTGCTCGCGCGGAGGTACCTGCAAAACGTTAGGACGCGAGATGACTTTAAATGCGGCATGTAGCTACCTCAGCAAGCACTCGCGCGAGAGCCAGAACTTTTCCTTCTCCAGCAGCTCGCCCTTTTCCTCGTCGGGGATGAGGTATCCGTCCTTGGCAAAATGGGCAAGGACCTCATTGTACATGCCCTCTTCGCTTTCGGACAGTTTGGGGCTGGGGTCCTGCTTGTAGTAGCCGCCGGCGCGTGGGGCGATGGGCGTGAAGATCGTTTCGCTGTCGGGGTCGCTTTTAGTGGACGACATGGTGCGTGTAGTGCGAAACTGTCGTGCGGAGTGGCACTGGTATTTAAGCAAACGTGGACTGAGCTGCCTGCCAACAATCCCCAAAACAACGAGTCGGGTCCGAGCAGAGCGTAACGCTGCACACAGCGCGAAACCGAATCTGGCGCCATAGGAAAGATTACCGGCCCGCTGCTTCCCGCGCGAATTTAAATTGCCAAGCACTTTGGTTCGCGTGATACAGCGTCATCGAGGGTTTGCAGGATGCTCCGGTGGCAGACACTCTCAGCCGGCTTGAATAGGACGGCAACTGCTGCAACTCTGCGCAGGAAAGTATATCGCCAGCCTACGACGAGTAACGATCTGATAAGAAGCATTGCAGACCGCATCGGATTTCTAATTCTATCCCCACTTTTCGATCTTCCTCCTTCTCCACCACCACTGTCCGTTTAAACGCACAATCCAGCATAATGTACCCCGCGATCCAGCCATTCGAGACTGGTAAACTCAAAGTATCCGATATCCACGAGCTCTAGTCAGTGCGGCTACGCTGCGTTCAGAGTATGTCCTAACATATCTTATCTGCAGCTACGAGGTATCCGGAAACAAAGACGGCGTTCCAGTCGTATTCGTGCACGGTATGTCCCCGTTTTAACCCTAATCCCCTCCCGCAAACCAAAACGAGCAACTCTAGGCGGACCAGGCGGCGGGACAGACGCGACAGATCGCACCTTTTTCAACGCCCAGAAATACAAGGTGCGTTTAAACTTTCGCATCCATCTTATTTGATTCCCGTTCCAAAAACCCCGCCCCGCGCAGATCATCCTCCTCGACCAACGCGGCAGCGGCAAAAGCACACCCAGCGCCAGCCTCGAAGAAAACACCACCTGGGACCTCGTCAGGGACCTCGAAGCCCTCCGCCTCAAGCTCGCCATCGACAAGTGGCACGTCTTTGGAGGCTCTTGGGTGCGTATCATAGCCAATGCATGCTGCGAGCCGAGTGCACACCAGTACTGTTTACTGTTAGGGCTCGACACTCTCCTTGGCCTACGCCCAAACCCACCCCGAACGCGTCAAGAGCCTCGTCCTCCGGTCCGTCTCCTTCTCTCTCTCTCTCACATACACAAGCCGTTTATAGCTCACGCATTCACACCAGTGGGATATTCACCCTCCGCAAAAGCGAGCTCAACTTTTTCTACCAGGACGGCGCGAGCCACCTCTTCCCCGAAGCCTGGGAAGAGTACCTCGCGCCCATCCCCGAGGCGGAACGCGCGGATATGGTGTTGGCGTACCATGCCCAGCTCAACTCGGCTGACGAGGGTGTGAGGCTGAGGGCTGCAAAGGCCTGGAGCAAATGGGAGTGAGTGTCTTTGCGTTTTCACCTTTGGCTCGGGATGGCATTATGGCTGGACACTGATATCGCTCTAGGATGGCAACGTCCAAGTTGATTGTGGACCCGGCGAATATTGCGAGGGCTGCGCAGGATGATTTCGCGAATGCATTTGCGAGGATTGAGAACCATTATTTCGTTAATGAGGTGCGTTGTGGCTCTTACCCTTTCTGCATTCCTGTCGTTCCTACCCTCGTTCCTCTCACTCCTAACCTTCATCTCCTCTCCCTCCCTACCTCTCTACTCTCTATCTCCCCTACCCCCTACCCTCCTGTTTCTCTCTCATACCTTCTCATACCCTCTCTCCCCTACCCTCTCTCCTACCCTTCACCCCTCCAACCCACCCAACGCACAAAACCAACTCACCGCCCATTCACAGGGCTTCATGCGCGACGGCCAGCTGCTAGAGAAGCAAGCGATCGATAAGATGTAAGTCTGTGGTGGTGTTGGTGGACTGGTGCTGATGCTGATGCATACACTGTGTAGCCGACATATCCCGACTGTGGTGGTTCAGGGACGGTATGATGTTGTGTGTCCTGTGAGTGTTTTTTTCTTTTTTGTTGGTGGTTTGTCGGTCGGTCGGTCGTTTGTTCTTGTCAATGGATCTTTCTTCGAATCGGCATTTCAATCCCGCCGGACATCATCTGCACTTTTGACGCGCTACGCGGCTCGGGTTGCTGTGGACGAAAGCGCGTTTTGGGTTGGATGGAAATGGCCGAGTGTTCTACTGGTTCAGGCTCATTTAGTCTACTTCTTTCTCTTTCACACTTCCTCTTTTCGTCTCTTTCAATTAGTGCAGTGGTGCGTTGGTTCCCGGCAGCGCTCTTAACCCACTGCGAGGCGTAGGCAGATTGGTGCACCGCGGGGAACGCGAAGCAAGTTGATCGCTCGTTGCGTACTGGGCGCCAGACTGCTAGGAAGCTTTTCATTCTTTCGTGCTTTCGCGCTTTAACTCCCAAGCCCGGACGTGCCCCATACTGATCAACGAATACATCAGGCAACAACGGCATGGCAGCTCAAGAAGGTCTTCCCGGAGCTTACGCTGCATATTGTGCCTGATGCGGGCCATTCGTCGCGGGAGGAAGGAATTGCAAAGCTGCTTGTTGAGGCTACTGATAGGTTTGCGGATCTGTAGACTGTGATTGTTGGGCTGGGGTTGGGGCTGGGTTTGGGGTTGCTGTGAAGCTGGTGGTTGGGGGTGCGGCGTGTAGTTTGGATAAGCGTAGGTATAAGCATATATAAGTCTAGGTATAGGCATGGGGTTGCGGGGCATGCGTGAGGTTTGGTGTGCCCGAGTCTGCGCGGTGCAGTGTTGTGGAATAAAATGAATTGGGATTTGTGGCTGATGTGTAAAGGTATGCGGTAGTGGTGACTGCTGTACGCTATGGCTTGAGATTAAGCGCGCGGCGTTGCTATGAATGTTTTCATTCGCGAATCAAGAATTTAATGAGGAGCATTTATTTGTATGCATTGACGAATCTAAATTAGTGGCTTGAAGTGCATAATACCGAGCTCTCTTTGACCTTGGGACCTTACAATATGCAATAGCTATTGGCAGCGGCCGAAAGCTGACTTGACCATTGCAAACTGGGCAGTCTCCTACCCTTACGGTCAGGTTAGCTAGGACATCAATTGTGTTGTACATCACGTTTCGGTGGCATGCCAAAGCCCGGTCTGAGACTTGAGTGGTCTGTTCCAACTTTTCAAACCTGATCACACCTCCGGCTGCCCTGATCCTGGCTACTTTCACTCGAATGTCCGGGTTGGTGATGTCTTTCCTCCTATTCTGCTATTTGGTTTTCCTCAGTCCAAACACCTCCTTGCCGGTCCCCACAATGATCAAGTTAGTGGGTCGTATAGTTGTGTAAACGCTTCCAGCGAGTCAACCACTATGCTGTGGAGGCCTTCATCCTGGGTTTTCTTGTCAACGGCAATGCGGAAATCCTCGTATTTGTGTTTCTCTGTCTTTGCTGGAACCACGATACATGGTGCATTTACTTGCTGCCTGGGGAGTGTGGTGTAATTCTGATTGCTTGTTTCCAGGAGTTTGGGGCAGTAAAGCGTGATGTGTGCAGCTATTGGCCTGTGATCGGTGAATGGGACCCAGTCCATTGGTTTCTTGCCAACCTCGATGAAGCTGTCCAGCAGGGTATCAGCAGATGTCATCACCTGGTCAATGATATTCCCAGATTTGGCTGATTTGTTGTGGCCTTTGCAAGTGTAGTTGATGAGTCGGTCTCTGTCTTCAATCTTTGTCCAGTGATCCTCACCTTTTGTCTTCTGGAGGAATCCCAGGTATTGGGCTCTAGCGTCTGTTCCTCCTGAAGCCATTTCTTTTGTCAAGATTGTGGCATTTAGGTCACCAGCCAAAGTCCAGGGATGGGGAGATTCATTGCAAAAGTTGGCCATGTTGCTCCAGAAACTACCTTCTGTGTTGTCTCCTCCAGGGTTCCACGGTGCATAACCAGCAATCAGTCGGTGTTTGAAACATTTGCTGTTAGGCGTGGGCAAAGCAACATCAACAGCAACTACTCTCCCCTTGAGAGATGCATGTTTGACTATCGCTTGTTGAAGAACTTGTAAGTCCTTGCAAATGCCCAGTGCCATTCCCCACTTGAGGATGTGATGACCATCTGCTTTGACACCTGACTCCTCATAGACATTGTATTCATGATGTGGGAGCGAATCACATACTTTGGACTGTGTCTTGGTTTCACCAATCACAAAGGCATGTTGTCTCCTAACATTAATCAGTGAGTTAACATGGCTGACTTTGACAGGTTGGACAAAGCCATTTGCATTGATGGTGAGTACAGACACGGAGGATGTGACAGTCAGTGGGATAAAGGTTGCAGCCACAGCACATTGAACGATGGACAATAAGATGATGATTGCAAATATGCATGATATATTTGACAACAATGACACTGTGCTTCTGTTTGACACTGACCTTCTCCGCAAGAACCATATGCTCCAGGTGCTGCTCCCAAAGGTTCTGAGTGCGTCCAGCATGCTGCGAAAGGCTGTCTGCTTGGGCTGGGACCCTAGAGGCTTGGCTGGTGAGGATTTGTCAGCTTGGTGGGCATGGGTGGGTGAAGGCAATCGCACCAGGGGTTGAGACTCATCGATGGCCATAGAGGCACTGTCCAATTGTTGTCATTTGGTAGGTGAGTCTGGGGTCGTTGGGGTTGACAGGGCAATGGAACAGTTTGATATTTGGGTTCTGAATACAGCCGTAGCATCTCTGTGATTGTGTTCATAAGCCTGTTCAGCCTTGAGCCTCTGATTGTAGACCATATGTTGCATCTCAACCAGTTTGATGTGCTGATGCTTGTCCTTTTTGATGAGAATTTGCATACTCAGGTCAAGCTCTCAGTTTTTCATGTCGCTGATGGTTTTGGTGTTGTCCATTGCCGAGAATTGGCCTAGAAGGGTGTGCTGCATGGCGGAATTCTGATCTTGCAAGGTTCAGACTGAAGTTGTGACTGCTTGGATGGACTTGTTCAGGGTTGAGAATTGGAGTGTCGAAGCCACAATGTGATCCTTCACCAAGTGCTTGAGATCGTTGAACTGACTTTGCATGGCCGTGTTTCTGTCATTGATGGCCTGGGCTCCGTTGTGCAAAGCAGTGTTGACGTTAGTGAAGGGGAGCCTCCAGATTTCCTCATCATTGGCAGTATGCAGGAGTTGAGGGGGAACCATCTTGAAGCCTTTGAATGTCACTTCGAAGTCTTCACTCACTTTATTGGATAGCATGCAACAAGTGGCAGCCCATGAGGTTAGATGAAAGATAATGGTGTTGGGTTTGGCATGTGCTATGCAATGTTCAGCCCAGGTGGGGTTGTCATCCTCATCTAGGGACTGGTTTACAATCCATTCAAGGATGCTGCCCTCTATCCCTTTGTAGTTGGTGTTAGGAATGGCAAGTATGATCATCTCAAAGGCGTTCTCAATCTTGATCTGCTTGACTCAGGTGACCTTGACCATAAGCACAGGGTTAATGATGATGTTCTCAAGGGCAATGATTTTGTCAGCATGGTGGTAGTCTCACAAGGTGCATATCAGGCCTCCCTTCGATAAGAAGCTCTTGATCAGCACATAACCCTTTGTGTCAAGCCACTTGAGGATGGCCATTTGTGCAGATGCAGTTTTGGGGGTTTCTTCCCTTGCCAAGCCAGTAATCTCAGGGAATCAAATCGATGGTCATTTGTCCTTTCCAAATTTTGTGGGTGCCCATTTCACCTCCCATTCCAGGTGTTCAAACATCGGTGCATGCCTCCATTCTTCTAGAAGATTAATTCTGGGTTCATCCTCCTGACCTTCAAGGCGGTCGTGTTACAACGCAAGGCGAATAATATGCCTTAGTCGTTTGTTGATAGTTTTACGATTGGGTCAAGACAATGGATCATTGAGACGAGCAAGTATGTCAAGAGAGTCAAGACAAACTAACATCAAGACAATTGAGTTTCAGGTAGTTTGAGTAGACGATCTGTTGACAAGAAGACTAGCAAAAGTCTTATTCATAAGCTATCAAGTGACAAGTAGAAAACGAGATTGAAACTAAAGTACAACTACCTAACTAGGTAAGTTTAAATATACAATTCTTATCTCTTATCGATTGTTATCAATAAGTTCCATCTGTTATCGTATCTAAATAAGAAAAACTACTATGTCATATCCTCATGTTTGTTATCTTCCTAAAAAATACCCCCAAGATCCAGTCTGACAATCAGGAGTATCTACCAATTCATAATCAAACAATCCCATTTGATGAAAATAATCCATCTGAATCTCATAACAATCATCTTTGGTCAACACATACTTGTCTTCATGTTCCACTGTTGGAGACAGTGTAACATTACCCCCATTCTTGATCTGAAGCCTCCTGGATTCAGTCTCGATGGTTGTCATAGTTTCCATACTCGTCCCAGTCGTAAGCATGAGATCCCCAGTTGTTTTCGTCATCATCATGGTACCAAGTATGTGAGCCCTTAAGGCAGCAGGGGTATAGTTGGTTAAGGTTGCATTCGTCGTCGTTTGGGAGGTGTCAGGGTGCTTCTTCTCCACAAGTTTGACATTCATATTGATGGGGACAGAGGGCTTTGAGGTGCTTGTTGGAGTGACAGGTAAAACATAACTTTTTTCCATTTCAAGTGGGCGGTGGTTGAGGGGTTCAGGTTGTTCCGAAATTGGGAACATGTTTGTCTCTTTAAAAGATCTTGAATTTTGTTGGCCATTCTGACGTCAAAGTTTTCTTCTGGTTGATCTAGGACTTGTGCCAATAGGTTGGTGTTCATCAATTTCAATTCAACTTGTTTCAGAAATTGTTCTTCCAAAAGGAGTATCATGTCTTCGTTATCATGATTGCCATGTTTGGGGAGATGATCCGGTCATTGAGAGAGTGCGTCTGACTGTACTATTTTGCTTCCAGGAGTATAATTGAATCGATAATTGAACTTGGTAAGGAATGTATACTATCTTGCTTGTCATCAATTTAGTTTCCGCGTTTCTTGGAAGTAGGAAAGGTTTTTGTGGTTGGATAATACTTCAATCGGATGTTGAGCTCCCATCAAGTAATGGCGCCATTCGGTAAAGGCTCGTATAAGAGCCAAGAGTTCTTGGTCGTATATCTTGTAGTTGCGTTTGGTTGGTGATAGGGTTTTCGATATGAATGAAACCAGGTGGTGAGCTCTGTTGGCATCACATTGGGTAAGCACAGCTCTGGTGGCATATTTTGATGCGTTGCATTTGACTTGGAAAGGCTTTTCTAAGTCGGGCATAATTAGGACCAGTTGTTCAGTGAATTGTTGTTTCAGAGTATCGAAGGCTGTCTGTCATTGAGGTGTCCATTCGAATGATACTCCCTTTTGGAGAAGTTCGTTCATCGATTTCGCTAGTTCCGAGTATCCTCGAATGAATCTTTGGTAAAAGTTTCCGAATCCTAGGAAGGATTGTACTTGTTTCACGGTTTTCGGAGCAGGCCAGTCTTGAATTCCAGCAACATTCTTTGGATCCATGGAAATTTGTCCTTTTTCAATAATCATGCCAAGGTATTCGATGCAGGTTTGACAAAATTGATATTTCTCTGGTTTCAAGTAAAGGTCGTTATCCTTTAGCACTTGGAGGGTTTTTCGCATGTATTTGATCATCTTCTCCTTGGTTTTGGTGAAGATGAGAATGTCGTCCATGTAGATGATGATGCAATGTCCTTCCATTTTGAGTTTGTTGAAGATGTGGTCCATCATCGCTTGAAACATTGCCAGAGAGTTGCACATGCCAAAGAACATGACTGTCGGTTCGAATAATCCCAAGTTCGTTTTGAATGCCACCTTCCATTGATCGCCATCTCTGATCTGAATGTTGTTGTAACCCCATCGCACATCCAATTTAGGGAAATACTTCGCTCCTTTTAGTTTATCCAGGAGTTCAGTGATGAGTGGAAGTGGATAGGCATTCTTGATTGTCCATTTGTTGAGGTAACAATAATCTTGACAGGGTCAAAGGGGGGTTTTTACTTTTCCATCTTCAACAATTGGTTTCTTTTTGACAAAGAAGAAGAGGGCGACATTCGGGGATTGTGAGGGTCAAATGTACATTTTGACAAGGTTCTCCTGAATGAACTTTTCCAGTTCCTTTTGTTCGTCCAAGGTGAGGTTGTAGGTTTTGAACAATTTGGGAATGAAGCCATTCTTTAACTCAATCTTGTGGTCCCAAGGTTTCGAGTCAGGAAATCGATCAGCTTTCTTTTTGTTGAAAATGACCATATAGTCGTGGTATTCTTCTGGTATCCGTTGATCCAAAGTAAGGGCCGAAGTGTCTTCAGCAACTGCTAGTTCTTGTGTGATGGTCAATTTGGCCTGAATCCAAATTGTTTGAAGATGTGGGCTTTCTTTTCCTTGAAAATCGCATAATAGGGCTGTGTCAATGTCTTCCTGGGTAGGGTCTGTCTGTTTCTTCATTTTCTTGGTTTGAAGGTATTTGAGAAGAGCTTTTGTAATCTTTGAAAATTCTTTCATCTGCCAAGAGAGTGTTCCATTTTTCCAGTCGATTAAAGGATTTGTCCTTCGAAGCCAGGGTGCTCCGAGTATGATCTTTTCTTGTCCAAGACCAGTGACGTAAAATTGTTCTTTAAATTGTTGTCCATGGATCGTAATGTGTGCATCTGCGTAAAATCGGATAGTACCATTTTTGTTCAGGGTACCACTGACGTTTCATTGCAGGAATCGGGGTAGAGAGTCAAGTGAGGGGGATTTTTATCTTTCATGCATAGTTCTGATCAATGAATTGATCGTCTGCTCCACAGTCAGTAAGAGTGGTTATTCCAACGTTTTCGGGTCCGTTTTCTCTGGTAAATGACAATGTTGTGGGAAAAATCAAAGTCATATTGGATGGATTGGCATATAGGACAGACTGTACTATCTTAGGAGGTGCTACAGTTGGTATAGACCTCCTTGGGCAAAACCCTCATTCTTCTCAAGTTCATCTTGGAATTTCTCTCATTCTTTGGGGTCCATGTTGCTAAGAATTTGTTGAACGGATTTAAAGGCAGCAGTTCTGGTGTATTTCTTCTTTGTTTTGTTAGTCCTAGAAGAGGAATCGGATTCATTCCAGGGTTTCCACGTGGTTCGGGGTTTATTCCTGTCTTTTGGTTTAGTGGGGCATGTGTTCCAGGTGTGTCCTGCCTTGCGGCAGAAGAAGCATAGTCGTTTCAGATGCATTCTTCTCATATGGCATCTGTCATCTTGGGAAGTCAAACGAAGGGTTTCTTCGTGTTGAATGAGTCGATATCCATTGGTACTCTGTAATCTTCGTTGGTTTTGGTGGTCGTTCTCGAGAAGGATTGGATTCCTTTCTTCATGAGTTGAAGCATCCTTTGATCGTTGGATACTTCAATGACAGAATCATACCACATTTTGAGGTTGGCAGGTTTGGTGGCTCAATTCCAAACTTTCTCAAGTGTGTTGTTGTTGAGGGTGCTTTGGAAAATGTTGGTAATGATTCGGTTGGCGGGATCAGTAGGATCAGCAAGATCAGGTCAATAGTTGGTTTCTGCTAGTTTGTTTTTGAAGGTGTTGACGAAGTCTTCGCCCGAGTCCTTCCAGTTTTTCTTGAGGTTCTTGAGTTGTTGGAACGCAATGTCCGCTCGTTCTTTTTCATAGAACGAAGCATTGAGTTTTTTCTTGAATTCTCTCCAAGTTCCTAGCATGATCAAGTCTTCTTTTTGCGCTTTGTTCATGAAGGTTCGCTTCCAATTGGATGCTGTTCCTCCAACCATGTATGAAAGAGTGAAGAGAATCTTCTTGTTGTTGGTCCATTCGGGGTTGGCAAGGATGTAGAGGACAATTTCTTCTAACCATCCTTCATATTTGTCTTGGTTGCCGTTGAATTCAGAAGGCTTTCACATGCCTTTGATTTCTTCATCTTTGTCTTTCTTGGTCATGGTCTTTCGCACAGATGGTCCTTTGTCAGCCATGGTTTCTGGTTGATAGTTTACAAATTTCTGTTCTTCTTCGTAGTTCAGTTGGGCAATTTCTTGCGTTGTTGTTGTTGTTCAGCTTCTTGGTATTGTTTGAAGATTGTTTGTGATGGTTTGATGCCCAGTTGAAATTATTCTTGTTCTGGCGGTGTCAGCCCTGTTGGGTTTGTTTCGGCTTTGTCTTGTTCATATGTTGGGTCAAATTCCCATCATTGTTTTCCTTTGTCGGAGATCAATCGTTTAATTGTTGATCAATCTGTGTCTTTTGAATATGGTGCAGATACGATTGGTGGTTCTGCTGATCTTCTGGTTGGTCTGATGTTTCTGGTTTGTTTGTAGTTGGCCGTTTTGGCAATAGGTCCTCATCCCAATTGACGAGGTTGTGTTGGGGCAGTTTTGATCTTCTGTTACGATGCAAGGCAAATAATACGCCTTAGTCATTTGTTGATAGTTTTACGATTGGGTCAAGACGATGGATCATCAAGACAAGCAAGTATGTCAAGAGAGTCAAGACGAACTAACGTCAAGACGATTGAGTTTCAGGTAGTTTGAGTAGACGATCTGTTGACAAGAAGACTAGCAAAAGTCTTATTCATAAATTATCAAGTGACAAGTAGAAAACGAGATTGAAACTAAAGTACAACTACCTAACTAGGTAAGTTTAAATATACAATTCTTATCTCTTATCGATTGTTATCAATAAGTTCCATCTGTTATCGTATCTAAATAAGAAAAACTACTATGTCATATCCTCATGTTTGTTATCTTCCTAAAAAATACCCCCAAGATCCGGTCTGACAATCAGGAGTATCTACCAATTCATAATCAAACAGTCCCATTTGACGAAAATAATCCATCTGAATCTCATAACAATCATCTTCAGTCAACACATACTCATCTTCATGTTCCACTGTTGGAGACAGTGTAACAGGTTGTTTCAAACTTCTCTTGCAAGTTGGACAGGTGTGCCTGCTGGTGCTACCCCCCTCCTAGGTCTGTCATTGGATATTGGTGGGGGTGTTGGGGCCAGCATTGTTGATGAGTATGTTGACATGGCAGTGGCTACCAGCACTGCTATTGCCATTGTGCACAGGTGCTCTGACTTCTAAGTGTATGTCTGTGTTGGTGCTCTAGGTTCTTCAAATTGTATGTATTGTTCAGGCTATCTATGATGCTCAATGCATGGCTAAGTCCCTCTTGAGCTTGAGGAAATGAGCTCAGGTGGCAGTGCTGCAATGTGGTATGAGATCAAGAGCCCCCTCTCACCCTCCCTTAATATCTATGACAGTATAGAAGCTTGACAAGAGTAACAAAAGCTCTTTGTCACATCCATAACTTCAGGCATTGAAGGCCTCTTCTGCAGGATCTTTTTAGTTCTTGCATCCATCAGTCTTTACTTGATACTAGTTCCCCCTGACTGCAGGTCCACACAGGAGCTTCAGAACCCCCCTCAGTGGGCATCCATGTTCTCTTGGCCATTGGTATCAGGCACTGTGGCTCTACTAGCTCTCATTGTTGTGGTGAGTATCCAAACACCATGGATCTTTTTTCTCAGTCAATGTATCATGATATTTCATCCCAACTATTGCAAACTGCTGTTTAGTGATGGTCACTGATCACTGTTAATGCAGCACTGGGCATGCACAATGGCATGCACTGCAATGCTCTTTTTGCTCTTTGCTGCAGGCCAATCATCTGCAGAGATTGATGTGGGGTTGTCAGATTTCCACCTCACAAAGCTAGGGGTTCTTGCTTGTGCTGGGATTGTCACAGACATGCTATTGGTATGTGGGACTACTAGTAGTTACTTTACAACTCCAAGTTAGAACATAACAAACATCAAGCTAACACTTTGACCAACCACCTGGGTTGGTGTTTAATGTTTAATAGATGTGGAGACTCTGGGTTTGCTCAAGTCAGAGTCAAATTGTGGTTGTTCCGCTGGTGCTCAGCTTGCTGGTCTTCATAGGTGGGTTGTAAACATATCATTATTATTAGTCCTTGCATCTGAGTTTCTAGTGCTCTACTTTGATTTGAGAGCTAACTGCCACCTGGTAATTTAGCATTTGCAATTAGGATGTGGCTGCTCTTCATGAAACATTTGCCTCTGCACAATGAGAAGGTCAAGCCTTGGATTGTAGCCACAGCTGCTTCAATGATGTTGTATGTTCATCCTTTTATATTTTCTACTCTCCTTTGCCCTGACCCTACACTATCATTCTATTTATTATCAGTGTGATGCTTTACTGCACTGGTGATTGTTTCTCCTCAAATAGCCACCCCGAGTTTGCATTTGCTGACAGAACATGGATCATTTCAACCTCTGCAGCATCACTTATCTACTATATCTCAAAAATAAGATCATGAACAAGATTTATCTACAAACTACAAATCCAAATTATCCATAGATTACAGCTCTCTGTGGAACACTGTAGTTGCTGACTCTCAGTATTGCTGAACCTTTATCCTTACCGATAGCACCTCCTCACACTTGCCATTGAAAGCGCAGGACTCTGGATGTAAGTCTAATCTCATCTCCCCAGCATGCTATCATGTACATGTCAGGCAAACTTACTGGCTGTTTCTCTCTGACTGTGATACTATTAAACTATTAGGGCCTGGTGTGTCTTTGCGCTGGTATGCTTCCTCACTGGGTCATATCCTACTTGAATTTGCATTATGTGGGTGTCCTACAATTGGAGGTATAGCATGCATGCTCATCAATGTCCATGTGGGATTTCAAAGGGACACTGTCCCCCCTCCTTTCTCCGCATCAACAACTAGTACTATCCTCCACAGTCCATTGAGGTTCCTCTGACAGGATGAAGATGATGAGCATGCTGACATTGATTCTGAATGTAGGATGCCCAACATGTAAAAAGCTGTGTCTGGAGAAATAGAGGGAGACACCAACCTTGGTCTTAGTCATGGTTGCAGTACATAGAGCCTGGACATGGGCCTGAATCTGAATCATTATTGAATGCCCTGAGTTGAGAGAAAAGGAATAGATCCATATATGGCTCATCACAAGTAGAACTTTGCTCAAATAGCCCCAATTGGCAATGTTGGGCTGCCAAACCATGTTAGGCACTTATTTTGACTGTTGAGTCCATGAGCCCACATATAGGAAAGCAAGGTGATTGGTGTAAGGCTTGTCCATCCATCATAGATGGGACAAGTGCCTGGGAGGCCATACATAATCTTGAGTCTCACCCTATCTACTTCCTATCATATTGATATGTATATATACAGCCCTGCAGCAAAATTCAAACTGTGATAAGCATCTGATCCCTGATTGGTTATTGTTATTTATGTGTAATGAGAGAGTGGTCCAATGTCTTTCAAATAGTGTTGCCACGGTTCAGGTTGGCTTTGCTTGGTTTGGGTTTGAGTGGGTTTTCCATTTTGGGAAAGCTGGTGCCAAGCTGAACTTGTTGTGTTGGGTTGCAAACCATAACCAACCCGAACAAAACCATCAAACTGGATATAATGGGATATATATAGGTGTGAAATACATTATTCCTCCTTGTCCCCAAATTCATCATCCTTGTCATTGTTATTGTTACGACGCAAGGCGAATGATACGCCTTAGTCGCCAAACAATAGTTGACGATAACGTCAAGACGAGAGATCGTCGAGACAAGCGAGTTGATCAAGGAAGTCGAGACGAACGAACGTCAAGATAATAGAGTTTCCAAAGTATTCGAGTAAGACAATCCGTCGACGAGAAGACTAACAAAAGTCTTATTCAAAAACTATCAAGTGACAAGTAGGGAACGAGATCGAAACTAAAGTACAACTACCACTATGGTAAGTTTAAATATACTCTTCTTATCTCTTATCGATCTTATCGATAAGTTCCATCCGTTATCTACTACGTCATATCCTCATGTTCCTTATCTACCTAAAAATACTCCTTAAGATCCGAAAGATCAATAAGAGATATCTACCGATTCATAGTCAAACAATCCTAATCTACGAAAATAATCGGCCTGTATTTCAAGACATTCATCTGTTGTCAACACGTAACCGTCTTCATGTTCCACCATAGGAGATGGTGTAACATTACCCCCGTTCTTGATTTGAAGCCTCCTGGATTCAATCTCGGTGATGGTCGTAGTTCCCGTAGTCATCGAAATCGTAGGCGTGAGAGTTCCAGTTGTTGTCGTCATCGTCGTCGTACCTAAAACGTGTGCCCTTAAGGCGGTTGGGGTAAAGCTTGTTAAGGCGACATTCGTCGTCGTCTGGGAGATGTCGAGGGGCTTCTTCTCCACAGGTTTGACATTCATACTGATGGGGACAAAGGGCCTTGAGGTGGCGATTCGATCGGCAAATGAAACATAATTTCTTTCCATCTCGTGTGATTGGTGGTGGTCGAGGGGTTCGGGTTGTTCCAAAATTGGGAACACGGTCTTCTTGTTGCATCCGAATGGAAGAAGGTCCCGGAGTAGCGTTTGTCCGAGTATCTTGTTGTTGTCCTGAATCTCGGATAGTGGAGGCGGGATTGGAGAGTCCGATCGATAATAAAACGGTTTTTTGGGGTCGTTTGGAAGTCAACTGCTTTCTCCCTTTGACCATTGGAGAAAAACATTGTGTAGTTTTGTGGGAAACTCTTGTAGGTCCTCTGTCGACGTGTTTTCCTTTTTCTGTTGTTCTGGGGTCGGTTGTCGAGGTCGGTCGATGGGATCCTGATTGAGGATCTGTCGATTTTGAGAGATGATTCTCTCGAGGTTGGTTGGTTCCACATATTGTCGAAGATCGGGGAGGGGATGTCGAATTCTGAGGGGGAGGTTTCTTGATTGAGGGTCGAGTTATTTCAATGATAGATCCGTCTGACTTTACTGTCTCTTGTTCTTCCTTTTCTAACTTCTTTTGTCAATGCTTCTTGTCGCATCGCATCAAGAGATAGCTCCATGATTCTTGAAGAGTTCCTCCAAGGGCGTCAAGGTCAGAGAATTGTTGTCGGAGGTCATGGAGAAGTCTTTTTGTGTCTTGGATTGATTCGCATAGTCGTTCCCTTTGGTGTACGAATTGTTGAAAGGAGAGGTAGGTGTCGGCATCTGCATTGCCCGAATGGTCTTGATCTCCGTTCATGGGGTCAAATCGGTCGATGGGAATAGAAAAGAATAAGTCTCGTCCTATAACTCTGTAGTACCATTCGGCAATTTCTTCTTCTTCTTTGTTGATGGCGGTGCAGAAGGTGCCATTGAATCCTTTTCGTCGGGGGTGGTCGTTGGTGGGTGGATGTTCGAATCGTTTCGGTTTATAAAGTGGGTGGTCGTAGTTAGCGTATTGTGCGTTCTGATCTCTTTCAAGATCGTCGTCGTAGTCGGTTGGATATTCCAATTTGTATTGGCCTGGTCGAGAGGGAGCAGGTAGAATGAGTTTGTCGGAATAAACTGGATTGTTGGTTTCCATTTCCAAGTTATTCTGACCGGGTTGAGAGGGAGTGGGGAATACGACTTTATCGAGACAGATGGAGGTGTTGACTGTAGTGTTTTGAGACATTGTTGGGTGAGTTCGAGTTGAGTTGAGTTAATCTTGGGGTAGATTGAAGTTCAAGTGTCGATATATCTTGTCTTTTATAGTCGATGTAACTTCTTGTAATCTTCTAAGATCCGAGTGGCGTTGATCAAATGACGAGGTGGTTCCCATGAGGCTTCAGATAACGGGTATCCTTTCCATTGGACGAGGAACAGATGACCTTTTCCTCGCTTTTTGTGATTGAGTATTGATTCCACTTCGTATTCTTCTTGTCCATCAATAAGGTCAGGTGGTGGCGTGGAGTGGGAAGGGCCGTGCATGTTGGTTTCCATATATGAAGATAGCCATATGGTGTGGAAGACGTCGTGAATCTTCCATTGAGCTGGTAAGGCAAGGCGATAAGAAACTGGTCCTATGACTTCTGTTATCTTGAAGGGTCCTTCCCGTTTTGGTCTTATCTTGTTGGAAAGATAACGTCTGTTAA
>ML210164.1:90943-220246 GCA_004369085.1 Coprinopsis marcescibilis | reverse complement strand
ATGGTCGTAGTTCCCGTAGTCATCGAAATCGTAGGCGTGAGAGTTCCAGTTGTTGTCGTCATCGTCGTCGTACCTAAAACGTGTGCCCTTAAGGCGGTTGGGGTAAAGCTTGTTAAGGCGACATTCGTCGTCGTCTGGGAGATGTCGAGGGGCTTCTTCTCCACAGGTTTGACATTCATACTGATGGGGACAAAGGGCCTTGAGGTGGCGATTCGATCGGCAAATGAAACATAATTTCTTTCCATCTCGTGTGATTGGTGGTGGTCGAGGGGTTCGGGTTGTTCCAAAATTGGGAACACGGTCTTCTTGTTGCATCCGAATGGAAGAAGGTCCCGGAGTAGCGTTTGTCCGAGTATCTTGTTGTTGTCCTGAATCTCGGATAGTGGAGGCGGGATTGGAGAGTCCGATCGATAATAAAACGGTTTTTTGGGGTCGTTTGGAAGTCAACTGCTTTCTCCCTTTGACCATTGGAGAAAAACATTGTGTAGTTTTGTGGGAAACTCTTGTAGGTCCTCTGTCGACGTGTTTTCCTTTTTCTGTTGTTCTGGGGTCGGTTGTCGAGGTCGGTCGATGGGATCCTGATTGAGGATCTGTCGATTTTGAGAGATGATTCTCTCGAGGTTGGTTGGTTCCACATATTGTCGAAGATCGGGGAGGGGATGTCGAATTCTGAGGGGGAGGTTTCTTGATTGAGGGTCGAGTTATTTCAATGATAGATCCGTCTGACTTTACTGTCTCTTGTTCTTCCTTTTCTAACTTCTTTTGTCAATGCTTCTTGTCGCATCGCATCAAGAGATAGCTCCATGATTCTTGAAGAGTTCCTCCAAGGGCGTCAAGGTCAGAGAATTGTTGTCGGAGGTCATGGAGAAGTCTTTTTGTGTCTTGGATTGATTCGCATAGTCGTTCCCTTTGGTGTACGAATTGTTGAAAGGAGAGGTAGGTGTCGGCATCTGCATTGCCCGAATGGTCTTGATCTCCGTTCATGGGGTCAAATCGGTCGATGGGAATAGAAAAGAATAAGTCTCGTCCTATAACTCTGTAGTACCATTCGGCAATTTCTTCTTCTTCTTTGTTGATGGCGGTGCAGAAGGTGCCATTGAATCCTTTTCGTCGGGGGTGGTCGTTGGTGGGTGGATGTTCGAATCGTTTCGGTTTATAAAGTGGGTGGTCGTAGTTAGCGTATTGTGCGTTCTGATCTCTTTCAAGATCGTCGTCGTAGTCGGTTGGATATTCCAATTTGTATTGGCCTGGTCGAGAGGGAGCAGGTAGAATGAGTTTGTCGGAATAAACTGGATTGTTGGTTTCCATTTCCAAGTTATTCTGACCGGGTTGAGAGGGAGTGGGGAATACGACTTTATCGAGACAGATGGAGGTGTTGACTGTAGTGTTTTGAGACATTGTTGGGTGAGTTCGAGTTGAGTTGAGTTAATCTTGGGGTAGATTGAAGTTCAAGTGTCGATATATCTTGTCTTTTATAGTCGATGTAACTTCTTGTAATCTTCTAAGATCCGAGTGGCGTTGATCAAATGACGAGGTGGTTCCCATGAGGCTTCAGATAACGGGTATCCTTTCCATTGGACGAGGAACAGATGACCTTTTCCTCGCTTTTTGTGATTGAGTATTGATTCCACTTCGTATTCTTCTTGTCCATCAATAAGGTCAGGTGGTGGCGTGGAGTGGGAAGGGCCGTGCATGTTGGTTTCCATATATGAAGATAGCCATATGGTGTGGAAGACGTCGTGAATCTTCCATTGAGCTGGTAAGGCAAGGCGATAAGAAACTGGTCCTATGACTTCTGTTATCTTGAAGGGTCCTTCCCGTTTTGGTCTTATCTTGTTGGAAAGATAACGTCTGTTAAGGTTTTTCGCTTCTAGCCATACTTTGTCACCAAGTTTGAAGGGTTTGACGTCATTTTGTGATCTGCTGATCATCCTGTTTCTGGCTAGTTCGTGTGCGGCGATTGCTTCCTTCCGTGATAAGGTAAGATCCGTCATTCTTTCTTCGACCAATGGAATATTCGTTGTTCGAATGCTTCTGGGATGCCTTGTGGTTGAAGTCCCATGATCAATTCGAATGGTGTCTTCTGATTATCCGCGTGTCGTCGATTGTTGTAGGTGAACTCGAGCATGGGGAGATGATCTTTCCAGGTTTCGGGATGGTTGACACAATAAATCCCCAGGTATGTCTGAACTTCCTGGAGTCCTCGTTCTGAGTTTCCATCAGTTTGAGGATGATAGGCGGTGGATAATCGGGAATCGATTCCTAGTCTTTTTAGAACTTCTCGATGTGATTTTGCGGCGAAGTTGGGGCCTCGATCGGATATGATTCTTTCGGGGATTCCGAATCATTTGAAGGTCGAATTGATAATCATTGTTGCTGTCATTTCGGCATCGACTTCTTTGTTGCAAGGGGTGAAAATTACCCCCTTTGTAAGGCCTTGATCCACCTGGATCAAGATAGAGTCGTATATCGTTCCGTTTTCTTCGACAGGTGGTAATCCTGACATGAGATCCATAGTGACGAACGCAAAAGGTCGGTGTGATCCCGTTGATTTGTTTGGGATGAGAGTTGGTTTCAATGGTCGGCGATTGATCTTGAACTGTTGGCATATGGCGCATCCTTTAACGTAATCCCGTATGGCTCCTCTTATGCCGGGAAACCAGTAATTTTGGCTAACCTTGTAAAAGGTTTCGAGTTCTCCGGGATGTCCGGTGAGGATTGAGTCGTGATGATCGCGTATGATTTGTCGTCGAAGTTCCTGGTTCTGGGGAATGTACATTTTCCCACGAAAGAATAATGCTGTCTTTCCGTCTTTCGATTCCGTGTGCCAATCTGCCAAGTCTTTCCGTAGTTCCGTTGGGATATTTTTGTCTTTCAAGAGGTCTTGAATTTTGTCGGCCATTCCGACGTCGAAGTTTTCTTCTGGTTGATCCAGAATTCGTGCCAACAGGTCAACATTCATCAGGTTCAGTTTGACCTCTTTCGGGAATTGTTCTTCCGAAAGAAGGATCATGTCTTCATTATCATGATCGCCGTGTTCCGGAAGATGATCTGGTCGTCGAGAGAGTGCGTCCGATTGTACCATTTTGCTTCCGGGGGTATAGTTGAATCGATAGTTAAATTCCGTGAGGAATGTGTACCATCTTGCCTGTCGTCGATTCAGTTTTCGTGTTTCCCAGAAGTAAGAAAGGTTTTTGTGATCCGATAATACTTCAATGGGATGTTGAGCTCCCATCAAGTAGTGTCGCCATTCGGTAAAGGCTCGAATAAGGGCCAAAAGTTCTCGATTGTAGATTTCGTAGTTGCGTTCGGTTGGGGTGAGGGTTTTCGATATGAAGGAGACCGGATGTCGGGCTCCGTTGGCGTCGCATTGGGTGAGAACGGCTCCGGTGGCGTATTTTGATGCGTCGCATTTGACCTGGAAAGGTTTTTCCAAGTCGGGCATGATCAAGACAGGTTGTTCCGTAAATCGATTCTTCAAAGTATTGAAGGCAGTTTGTCGTTGTGGTGTCCATTCGAACGGTACTCCTTTTTGAAGGAGTTCGTTCATCGATTTTGCCAATTCCGAATATCCACGGATGAATCTTCGGTAAAAGTTTCCGAATCCTAAAAAGGATCGTACTTGTTTCACGGTTTTCGGGGCGGGCCAGTCTTGGATTCCAGCGACCTTTTTGGGATCCATGGAAATTTTCCCTTCTTCGATGATCATGCCAAGGTATTCAATACGGGTTTGGCAAAATTGGCATTTCTCTGGTTTCAAATAAAGGTCGTTGTCCTTTAACACTTGAAGAGTTTTTCGTGTGTATTCAATCATCTTCTCCTTCGTTTTGGTGAAAATGAGAATGTCATCCATGTAGATGATAATGCAACGTCCTTCCATCTTGAGTTTGTCAAAGATGTGATCCATCATTGCTTGGAATGTTGCCGGGGAGTTGCACATACCAAAAAACATAACTGTCGGTTCGAATAGCCCTAAGTTCGTTTTAAATGCCGCTTTCCATTGATCGCCGTCTCTGATCTGAATGTTGTTGTAGCCCCATCGCACGTCCAATTTAGTGAAGTACTTTGCTCCTTTTAGTTTGTCCAGGAGTTCGGTGATGAGTGGGAGGGGATATGCGTTCTTGATTGTCCATTCGTTGAGATAACGATAGTCTTGACAGGGTTGAAGGGGAGTTTTCAATTTCCCATCTTCGACGATTTGTTTCTTTTTGACAAAAAAGAAAGGGGCGGCGTTTGGTGATTGCGAAGGTCGAATATACATTTTGACGAGGTTTTCTTGAATAAACTTTTCCAATTCCTTTTGTTCATCCAAAGTGAGGTTATACGTTTTGAATGATTTAGGAATGAAACCGTCTTTTAACTCGATCTTGTGATCCCACGGTTTCGAGTCGGGGAATCGGTTGGCTTTCTTTTTGTCGAAAATGTCCATATAATCGTGGTATTCTTCCGGTATTCGTTGTTCCAAAGTGAGGGCTGAAGTGTCTTCAGCAACTGCTAGTTCCTGTGCGATGGTTGATTTGGCTCGAATCCAGATCGTACGAAGATGTGGGCTTTCTTTTCCTTGAAAATCGCGTAAGAGGGCCATGTCGATGTCTTCCTGGGTAGGGTCTGGCTGTTTCTTCGTTTTCTTGGTTCGGAGGTACTTCAGGAGAGCTTGATTAACCTTCGAGAGTTCCTTTGTTCGCCAAGAAAGTGTTCCGTTTTTCCAATCAATCGAGGGGTTTGTTTTTCAAAGCCAGGGTGCTCCAAGAATGATCTTTTCTTGTCCAAGACCCATGACGTAAAATCGTTCCTTGAAACGACGTCCGTGGATCGTGATGTGTGCGTCTGCATAGAATCGGATGGTGCCGTTTTTATTTAAGGTACCATCAACGTTTCGTGCAGGGATTGGGGTGGTGAGTCGAGTGAGGGGAATCTTTAGTTTTCGTGCGTAGTTCTGATCGATGAATTGATCGTCTGCTCCGCAATCGATAAGGGTGGTGTTTCCAACGTTTTCGGGTCCGTTCTTTCCAGTAAATGACAATGTTGTGGGGAAAATCAAAGTCATATTGGATGGATCGGCATATAGGACAGACCGTACTATCTTAGGAGGTGCTACAGTTGGTATAGACCTCCTTAGGCAAAACCCTCATTCTTCTCGAGTTCGTCTTGGAATTTCTCACGTTCTTCAGGGTCCATGTTGCTAAGAATTTGTTGGACAGACTTGTAGGCGGCGTTTCCGGTGTACTTTTTGTTTTCGTTGGTTCTGGAAGAGGAACCGGGTTCATTTCAGGGTTTCCACGTAGTTCAGGGTTTGTTCCCGTCTTTCGGTTTAGAGGGGCATGCGTTTAAGGCGTGTCCTGCCTTGCGGCAAAAGAAGCACAATCCTTTTCGGATGCATTCCTCTCGTATGGCGTCGGTCATTTTGGGAAGTCGAACGAAGGGTTTCTTTGTGTTAAACGCATCAATATCCATTGGTACTCCGTAGTCTTCGTTCGGTTTAGTGGTCGTTCTGGCAAAGGACTGGATTCCTTTCCTCATGAGTTGAAGCATCCTTTGGTCGTTGGATACTTCGATAACGGCTTTGTACCATGCCTGAAGGTCGGCAGGTTTGGTGGCTCAATTCCAAACTTTCTCGAGCGTATTGTTGTCGAGAGTGCTTCAAAAGATGTCGGTGATGATTCGATTTGCGGCATCGATGGGGTTGGTGAGATCAGGTCGGTATTCGGTTTCGGCTAACTTGTTTTTGAAGGTGTTGACGAAGTCTTCACCAGAGTCCTTCCAGCTTTTCTTCAAATTCTTGAGTTGTTGGAACGCGATATCCGCTCGTTCTTTTTCATAGAACGACGCGTTGAGCTTCTGTCTAAAGTCTCTCCAGGTTCCCAATGTGATTGTGTCGTCTCCTTGTGCTTTGTTGATGAAGGTTCGTTTCCAATCAGATGCTGTCCCTCCAACCATGTATGAGAGGGTGAAGAGAATCTTCTTGTTATCGGTCCATTCGGGGTTGGCGAGGATGTAGAGAACAATCTCTTCCATCCATCCTTCGTATTTGTCTCGATTGCCATTGAATTCAGAAGGTTTTCGCATCCCCTTGATTTCTTCGTCTTTGTCTTTCTTTGTAGAGGTCTTCCGAATGGAGGATCCTTCGCCTTGTTCAGCCATTGTTTCCGGTTGATAATTCACGTATAATTGTTCTTCCTCGTAGTTCTGTTGAGCAATTTCTTGCACTCGTTGTTGTCGTTCGGTTTCTTGGTATTGTTCGAGGATCGTTTGTGACCGTTCAAGGTTCAATTGAAAGGTTTCTTGTTCTGGTGGGGTTTGTCCGGTTGGCGTTGTTTCGGTTTCGTCTTGTTCGTATGTAGGGTCAAATTCCCGTCGTTGTTTTCCTTTGTCGGAGATCGATCATTTAATCGTTGATCGATCTATATCTTTCGAGTAGGGTGCAGATGTAGTTGGTGGTTCTGCCGATCTTCTGGTTGGTCCGACGTTTCGAGTTTGTTCGTAGTTGGCCATTTTGGCAATAGGTCCTCGTCCCGATCGACGAGGTTGTGGTTGAGTAGTTTCGATCTTCTGTTACGATGCAAGGCGAATGATACGCCTTAGTCGCCGAACGATAGTTGATGATAACGTCAAGACGAGAGATCGTCAAGACAAGCGAGTTGATCAAGGAAGTCGAGACAAACGAACGTCAAGATAATAGAGTTTCCAAAGTATTCGAGTAAGACGATCCGTCGACGAGAAGACTAACAAAAGTCTTATTCGAAAACTATCAAGTGACAAGTAGGGAACGAGATCGAAACTAAAGTACAACTACCACTATGGTAAGTTTAAATATACTCTTCTTATCTCTTATCGATCTTATCGATAAGTTCCATCCGTTATCTACTACGTCATATCCTCATGTTCCTTATCTACCTAAAAATACTCCTTAAGATCCGAAAGATCAATAAGAGATATCTACCGATTCATAGTCAAACAATCCTAATCTACGAAAATAATCGGCCTGTATTTCAAGACATTCATCTGTTGTCAACACGTAACCGTCTTCATGTTCCACCATAGGAGATGATGTAACAGTTATCACCATAGATAGGTTCATATGCTAGATTACCCCTGTATGTAGTTATATCATCAGGAACTGCCACATTGTTCATGTTACGAAGCCTGAGAGCCTCAATCTCGGCTGTAAACCAGTTCCTGCCATGAAATCCAGTTGTCTGCCTTTGTGAAGAGAAAACTTAAGCATCTGTAATGGTTCCATGAGATCTGGAAGTATACGGCTATGGCAGGCTGTCATGGTCTCCTTCGCTGATGAGAAAACCCACTTGCAAGGCACAGCAGACCCTGGAATTGCAAGTATGTCAAGTGCAAGCTTAAAGATAGTCAGATACGCTGCCTGGCTCTCATATTGTCTTGGTGTTGGAAGTGTGTTTGGATCTCAATAGGAAATGTTCTTACCTGCCAAAATTTGAGACTTGTGGATGCTGTCTGTGAATCTAGCAGGTACTCTCCCACTTCGCAATCAAGACTCTGAAAACAACGGTTGTGCGCCAGTGGGGAGCCAAGAATTGAGTCTGCCCAGTCATTATTGTTCAAAGTAGGTGTGTGTTACGAACATTTATGCTTACTACTATATGATTATGATATATACCTCATGTAAACCTTACATTTTTCATTTCGACCTAAGTCTTACTCATCTATACTGCGCATGACTTCATAGTTAGTAAGACTCATTAAAACCACACCTAAACCTCATTGAAACCTACATACATACATGAGGCTTATGCCTCACCATAACCACATGTTCTTTAGTATATAAACCTATGTAGTTTAGTCGATAGTTCCTTACTTCGTTCTTAAGTGTTATAATTCATATATCCTCTCAATATAAACACCTTCCAGTGCAAACCAACTCAATTGTCTATTCAACAAGACTAGTGTTAGTTCGTATTCAAGAGTAGAACTCTCAACATAGATCAGAATGAGACCATCAACCATAAAAGTCACTGGAATAGTGTTGAAGGACAACACGACGTATTATTCCATTTTAGTCCTTAACAGTGTGCAGTGAGGAGGTGCTGGGGTGTTTATGCTCTCAGGGATTCAGTATGGCTTTAGCTGAAGAGAAATGATGATTAGTAAGCAAGTGGCAGTTTGTGGTTTATGCCTGACTCAAAATCGTCTGCAAACATGCCAGAGAATAATACATACTGCATCAATAAAAACCACTTTAGCCCAGTTCAATTTGGATGGGTTATACTTGTGAAACCATGTAAGCTTGATGTTGGGGTTTACGACTGGGTAAAGAAAATTCAAATCAATCAAGGGTTGAGATATGGGCCACGGGTGTACTCATCACTAATGCATATGCTGGAACAGTTTCTGTGTCATGTAAGTAGTCCTCAAGCTTTGATATTCCTGCATCTAAGACATTTCGAAGGTCAGGGAAGGTGTGTTTGTATTTCTTCCACCGCAAAATCATTTGATAGAACAAAGGTAATGCTTGATGCAGGGTTGGTGTCCTCTCACCTGAAAGCTTTTGCTAACAAGCATGTGGAACCTGATTGGGTGTGAGCTAATGAACATGGAACCAAATAGAAGAGTCAACATACTTGTAGAATAGAAATGTAGTCATTTAGGTGCTTCCATTCATTGTTGGTAAGCTTGTATTTCACAAGGTCATTGTACTTGGATATCATCTGAAGTACAAACTAAATGGTAGTAAAGGGTACAGGTCACATTTATGAGTGTCTGTAAATGACAATAGTATTGGCTGCAGATGCACCTCTTTCAATTTCACAAATCGCTTGATCATCAATAGCGTAGAGGACCAGCGTGTGTCGACATCATGGAGTAACTCAAGTGGTGAGTCATTCAGTGATTTGGCATGTTGAAGTGCAGCAAACAGACCCCACCGAAGTGATGACACCCTGATCTAATGTGCCTTTAATGAGTAACACATCCCCATGGGTGAATTAAATCAAAACTGACTGCTTGTACAAGGCTCTGACATGCTGCTATGATGTTGCGACTTGGACTAGTCCCAACTACCTCTGTGGCCAAATCAACACAATCATCGTTGACAGAAGCAAGTTCGATGTTTGTGATAGCACTGATGACGGCTTTACATGTGAGGTTGGTAACATGTGGAAAGGATCTAATGGTATGGAAGGGGGATGTGAGCCTCAAATTTCCATGTATAATTGTGAACGTACCAAACATATGAATTGGTGCTTGAAAATGGGATATTACACTCAGATAATGATAGTTCAAGGTGGTCCATCATTGTATCATTATTCGATGCATTGTCAAGAGTGATGAAACCAATCTGAGGAACATGGATAGTGGAGTCAATTCTGTATGCATATGATCCACTCGAGCAAAAATAACATACTTTTGATGTGATATTAAGCTGGTCAAGCACGTGCAGAAATGCAGCTGCTATATGTTCACCAGTATGCCTACCAGGCACAGAGTAGAAGCCGATCAGCTCTGCTCAGAGATTCAGAATAGTAGTCAACCCCTCAGGGGTGTCACACTGGATTACTTCAATCCAGTGTGCGGTTACAGCCATAAATGAGGCTAAATTTGGGTCTGTCCATATGTCAGTGGTGAAGGAGACCTTTCCAACTGCTTTCTGTTGGTGGTAAATTATGGTAAGAAATCTGTAGACAGTCAACCACACCAATGATGGCAAACATGAAAAATATTAAATACCTTTAATTCCGATTGCAATTCTTCAAGATGACTTTCATACATCTTACCATGTGGGAATGCACTGACATCCGATAAGGAATGTCAGAATCTCAGAGATCCTGACGCAAAATACAGAAGATGCAGCATAGGAATGGGGATTCAACGACATTGATGGCCTTGAAGCCAGACATGTTCAGCCATACAAAGGGGATGATGATACTTGTGAGAACTCACCTGGTCATCTGCTGCAATGAACTCAACTATTGCATCGATAAATGCTTCAGAGGAAAACACCGGTATCATGTCCTCAGCTGGATCCAAACTGGCATGCCCATGCACTTCGCAATATTGCCTCAGGGCAATCTTTGCCTTCACTGATGTCAGTGAGAGACCCATCTTGAGGCATGCAGGAATCCATTTGTCCTGGTGGTGCGCAATTAAATCCTGATGCATAGTGCTAGTTCCAGTATTGCAGCTGTAGTCTCCAATTGTGGGTGCTTCCAGGCTGGCATCCTCAAGCCATCTGGATATCAATATCATGAGTTCAGTGAAAAAAACATGAATAGAGCCCACATACTTGCAAAAGACACACTCATACCATGCTGGTGGAGGACCTTTTGGAAAGAACTTCCAAATGTCATCTGCACTTTTGCGGTTCTGTCCTTCCCTTGCACCTGTAGTGGTTTCCATCCCAGATGGGCTCAAGCTTGGGCTGAGAGGAGCTGGTGGACTATGTGGTCCAGCTTGTGGTCGTTGGAGTGCTGGTGCAGCAACTGCTTGAAGGCAAGCCCAAACAGAGGTGGGGTTGGTGGTTGACAGACATGATTGTGATTCTCCTGGCATGGCTTCATTTACGAATGGATTGTTGGGTGTATCCGTCTCTGGTAGCAGCACAGCAGGTGGCGCCACATCTTGCACAGGTGTGAGGTTAGGAACTCTACGAACTTGGTTACGTGCCCAGTTTTGACGACCAGGAGCAGCAACAGGGACAGGGTCTATAATTATCATGTCTGGTCAGTCAAGGAAAGCATGCAGGGTGCATGATGATATTCTTACCCTCAAACAATATGGTTGACTCAACAGAGCCATTTCCATACACCTGTGTTGAGTTATGGGTTGGTCGAGGAGGCATTGCACTGGTGAATAAGTTTGGATACCATATACATTGTGGCTTTAAAAGCTCTCCTCTTGCCTTAACAACACATATAATGATTATATTTCGCAGATATTGACACAATGAATGACAAGGGCCCCAAAACAATCCTGCAGGTTACGCACATATCTACAGACAATTGAGTTGACTTGAATCAGCTGCCAGTGCAGCATTGAGCACAAGGCGCAGTGTGCAGTGATACGTGACATTGGTGGTGCAAGATGATCACAGAAACGGTCTAGTACCCTTCGTGAGTTCATTGGAATTGTCAGAAAATCCACAACAATGCACCTGTGACCTAGTAATCATGTCCCAAGTGCCATAGCATACCAAGCTCTGTTGCTGGGATGTGTTTGCACCATAGAGTTCACTTATCAGGGTTAAAGTGGTGGGCCTGGAGTACAAAGTGGCTCTGTTGATTCAGAGGACAAAGGAGCACCGATAGTGCATATAATTGGTACTAGTTGTGGTCCACCAAGTGTTTACAAAGTACTAAGTAGCTGTAGAGTAACTCAGTTGGTAAGTGTTTGCAATTCAAGGTCAGAGTACTCACTGTGTACAATGTACGCAGTCTGGCTGGTCCAGACCAGTCAGCCAATGCCCAAGAGCCAGTATCTTAGCACAAATGAGTGGACATCCACAGCACCGGCCTGAGAGACAAACAGAAGATGAACACTTATTTGCTGTCTTGTTTGGGATGATGCAATAAGGTTCACCAGGTTGAGCTGTGAACTGTACAGCTCGGCATTTAAGCCAAACTACCAAATCCACCAACCCACTGATGACAGATGGTTTGGTTTTGTATCAGGTGGGCTCAACAGCTTACTGGGTTCAAGCCAAACTGTGGCAACACTACTTCTGAATGGCTGTGGGATTGGTTTCAAGTATTAATACCAGTCAAACCGATGCAGGAATCATGGATCATTGAGGGATATGACTTGCCTTTGATTTGCATTTTCAGAGGCCAAGTTCTCCCTCCTCTCTCCACATGTTCTCCCTCTCCCTTCTATTTTGATTCCTATTACAAGGCTTATGTCCTGCAAGATCAATGAGATCCTCTTTGTGTCATTCATAAATTCTGGCATTGAAGGCCTCCTCTGTGGCATCTTCCTGGTTCTTGCATCTGTGGGCCTCTAATTCACTGCAATGGACAGGCCATTTAGGGGTCACAAAAATGATTAGAGAATTCAAAAACAAATTCAACATTTATGAAGGCTGGTTCTGGCACTACAATAACTCTGGCTATTTAATCTGAACAAATGGAACTCAGATTGATTGTGTTGGTTGAATATACAAGGGACTAAAAGGATGCAAGAACAATGACTATTGTGTCTAAAAATATCTTGGGTATATTTCTAATTTAGCACCACTTCTTCTATTGTCATAATTCTGAGTTATGGTGGCTTCAAAACAATAACTATTAGGATTCTGCGATATGTAATGTTTATTACACTCAAAAACGTGTCAGGAAGTGTTTTCGAGTGTCATAAATGTTACATATAGGGATGTCACTCAAACTTATTGTTTTTGGGCTGCTCATATGTTGCATTCTTGGGAGGATAAGAAGAATAGATAAGGGTACATATTAGTTGGATGTGCTCAGACCCAATATTCACTCCATATTTGAGATCTTTGCTTGACAAATATCAACTCATATTTGGAGTTCATGACCAATATTGTCGAGGTGTAGATTTAGTGTTATAGTCGTCCCAAAATCAGGTCTCAAAAATGTTTAATTCATTTTTGGATTTTGTATTCATTTTCGGGACCCCCAAACAACCTGTCCGCTGCAGTGATTGATCCTCGCTCGCCCCGGCGGGTCTAAAAGGGCGCTAAGCACCCGGCAACAAACGTCTGCGCTCCCCCGTCCTTTGATACCGGGACTATAGCTCTACTGGCTCTCATTGTTGCGGTGAGTGACCAACCATTATCGCTGATCCGTTCCATTTGCTGCCGTTTACTGATGGTCACCGCTGATGCCAGCACTGGTTGTGCACTATGGCGCACACCGCAAAGATCCTTTCGCTCATTGCTGCCAGCCTGTCAATCACCAAGATAGAGGTGGGGCTGTAAGACTTGCGCCAACGGACGCAACTAACGAAATCTTGCCTGTCCATTGTCTATCGAAACAGATGTGATGTGGAGACTTTGGATCGTGTCAAGTCGGAGCCGGATTGCGGTTGCTCCCCCGATCATCAGTTTGCTAGGCGCTGCAGGTTCGAATCTGTTCGTTCAATCTCTGAAATCATGTAGTGCTGTGAGCGCTAACTGATGCCTGGCGATCTAGTATTTATAATTAAAGCATGTCTGTTGCGCTCGGAACATTCGTTGAGTGATGAGACGATGAAGCCTTGGATTGGAGCCGCTTGCGCTTGCGCTTCAGCGATGTTGTATGACCAATCATCTTATATTTAGATTGTAGAGATCTTTGCTCTGACACTATGTGGCTTAGCACAAACATATACCGCCCTGGTAAGTATTTCTGAATCATCAATGATCATCATCTCAACCTCTACAGTGGTGCTTACCTACCACATCTCAAGAATACAATCGCAGTCAATATGCATCGGCAAATCCAAATTAGCAGTAAGTACAAGGCTCTCTTCAAGCCAAAGCAGCAAAGCAGTAGGAATAGAAATAGCAGCTGGCTCGACCTTCGTTCCCACTTCCTACTACTACTAGTAATCTCTTGATTCATGTTGGCGTTGAGATTGTGATTGAGGTCGCACCACGGTATTGCAGCTGGGCCATGGATTGCTGCGACAGTGCCTGTGGAGAACCCGTCTTGGCTGAGCACAGCAAAGCTACTTCGATCGATCACCCGCGCCGATGCGTGCCTATTCTGTCTTCAACGTTCAACCTTCCACATTGCTCCAAACCTGTATATTTTATGGGCGGAGGGATCCAATATGCAATAACAAACTTCGAACTGTGAATAATGATGATGATGATGATCCTCATCGTGCGAGCAATCATAGCTTTATGTCGGCTATTAACACAAAGAGTACTCGGACCTCACATAAAAGTAGTCTATATATGTCAGCGAGTCTTAATTCGTTTGTAGAAAGTCGCTGCCGCTGGATTGACGCTGAGGTTGACAGAAAAAGACCCTATGAGAGAGAGCTCCGCCCGATATCATGGGCGAGAGAGCTTTCAGGTATTACTACTAGTAGAAGCATTTGCCTGGGGTACGTACTAAGATAACTGGATCATGATGATGATGTGAGTGTCACTGAGTGATCGTCAAAGTTGACGGTTGGCCAATACGAGCATATGCGATGCGTTACCGGTATGTGACTCTCAGACAACCTTCCTTTCCTTTTTCCTGCCTTCTACATACTTCGCTCACCTAACCTACTCATGGACGAGAGTAAAGAATCACTGTCCATTGTCTCTCTAACTTCAGGCTTCGAAGGATTCCTCTGCGGTATATTCTCCGTGCTCGCATCCGTCGCTCTGTATTTGTTCCTCATCCGGCGTGGGGGGTCCACACTGGAGAGCGCCCGTCGACGCCGAGTGTCCACATTTTCTAGGCCTTTGGTACTGGGAACCGTGCTTTTACTGCTCTTAATCGTTGCGGTAAGCATGTCTTCTCCTGAATCCCCATCGATGTTTTCTATTTTGGTATACCGATGGATTCTTCACTCGTGTAGCACTGGGTATGCACGATGGCCCGCAACGCAACGGTCCTTTCTCTCGTTGACGTAGGGCGGTCGGCTACAGAGATCGAATCTGGGGTCGCGTATTTTCGACTCGCAAAGCTGGGGATTGTGGCTTGTGTCGGGATCGTTGCAGACGGGCTGTTGGTATGTGGGAGCACTAGACCCCTCATTTAAGGGTTGACGTTTAATAGATGTGGAGACTCTGGATTGTCTCGAATCAGAGCCGAATTGCAATTGCTCCGCCGATAATCAGCTCGCTGGTCTTTTCAGGTATGTTACCACCTATATACTATCAGCCTGAGTGCCCGAGTCTTCTGGTGTGCGGGTGCTCTACTAGGACTCTGAGATCTGTGTGCTGACTTTTGCGTGTTAATCCAGGGCTTGCAATTGGGATGACTCCGCTCCTCGCGAGATATCCTTTACGCCATGAGATGGTGAGGCCTTGGGTTATAGCCTCAGGTTCTTCAGTAATGGTGTATGTCCCGCTACTTTAATGTTTGCTGTCCTTTCCCTGACCTACCATAGTACAAATTTGTACTGCACTGGTAATTATTTATCCTTGCACACCCACTCGAAATTGCGTTGGCTAACGGGATATGAACCATTATCTCAACCTATTTAGTAACGCTTGCCTACTACATCTCAAGAATTCAATCACGAACAGTATGTATCGATAAATCCAAAATGGCGGTAAGTTAAAAGTTCCCGAGCCCACAAGCCGTTAGCCTTGCACTAATAACTGACTTCATAACATCGATATTTCGAACTTGCAACCGACCATCAGCGTCTCCTCGCACTCACCATCGAAAGCGCAGGACTCTGGACGTACGTTGCCAGTGGTCAATATCATTCATGTCAACGAACTCACCGCTATTCTGGTTCGCTGTTTTTGTTTTATATTATTATTAGGGCCTGGTACATTTTTATGCTGGTCTCCTTCCTCTCTGGGTCGCCCCTGGTTGAATTTGCATTCCACGGGTGTCCTGCAGTTGCTGGTATCGCATGCATACTCATCAACGTCCGTGTGGGACTGGGAAGGGATACCCAGACGGCTTCTACCACTCGTATTCCGTTGAGGATATTCAGGTTCCCGCGAGAAGAGGATGTCGATGCCGGTGTTAATATTGCGTGCAGTGGAAGGAAGGCCACAGAGCTTGTTGAATCCGTGCCTGGAGAAATGGATGGGCCAGGAGGCGGAAAGCCGGGAGCCAGTTGTCTTAATCTTACTTGTGGAACATAGTTCTGTGTCTGGGTCTGAATTGCCTGTGTCTGAATTTGTACGCGGTGCCCTGAATGGCTCCCAGAGATGTTCAAATATCTATACTCACTACGCAGATGAATCAGCTTCAAGGGACAGCATAGTCAAAATTGGACTTGGTTGATCAAGACTTGTGTCCATCGCATTTGGAAGCAGCACAAATTGACAATGCAATGATCGGCTTCTTCCTGTGAACGGCCAGGCGAGCCGTGCTTTACAGAATCTCGGAGGAGCATGGCGGTGCAGAGCCAAATCCCTGTAAGTACCTTACAGAAGACATCAATCGACTTCTTTTTCAGTTTGGTACGGATCATATGGTTCACATGTTCAACGACTTATACCACACTGCCCCAGATCTCCCTCTCCATTTGCATTGACCGGTTGGTCAACCTTCCACGACATGGTCTCGCAACGACTCAAATTCTCCAGCATCGTCTACAAGATACTAGGGTTCAGGGCCCTCGTTGTACCTTACTTACACCTAGCCTTGGGAATGAACTTATTAATGTTTTGTACTCGAGTGTTATCGCCGGACTTGCACCACACCATCAAACATCGATGATTAAAAAAGTTGTGATGGCAGCTGCCCGTGCAATTTCAACCATGTACTTCTTGTACACTGGATCTTCGAAGTTTGATGTAGGCTACGCCGCTATGCTATATTAACTTGTGAAGATTAAACACTCAGAAAAAGTTTCTTTCCTTCATTATCCTGGCACTGTCAGTACACATGTCTTACGAGAAGAATTTCGAAGGGCTCTTTGTCACATTCATAAGTTCAGCCGTCGAAGGCCTCCTCTGCGGTATCTTCTTAGTTCTCGCATCCGTCGGTCTTTACTTGATCCTCGTTCGCCCCGGCGGGTCCGCACGGGAGTTAAACCCCCCTCGACGGACATCTACGTTCCCTCGGCCTTTGGTAGTGGGGAGTGTAATTTTACTAGTTTTCATTGTTGCGGTAAGTACTGACCATGCCTTTCCCCGGGTCCTAGGCTTACCTTTCATCCCACAATGCAAAACCCTTATCGGTTACCGCTTATGCAGCACTGGGCCTGCACTATGGCCCGCACCGCAAAGAACATCTCGCTGGTTGCCGCAGGTCTGCCGTCTACAGAAATCGAAGCAAGGCTATCAGGTTTCCGGCTCGCAAATCTAGGGATGCTAGCTTGCGTTGGGATTGTCACAGACGGGTTGTTGGTACGTCATGTTCGGGCTCAGTGAGAGTATCGGTAACCACTTTTCAATGGACGTATTGCTAATGTTTTGGCCACACCGGTCGATGTTGAATGTTTATTAAAATACTAGATGTGGAGACTTTGGATTGTGTCGAGTCAGAGTCGAATTGCGGTTGCTCCCCCGGTCATCAGCTGGCTAGCTTTTTCAGGTTCGAGTCTTCTAGTCAGGCTCTAGTACATGTGAGGGTTAACTGACATCGTTAATCTAGCATTCTCGGTTAGAATGTGTCTGCTACTATCGAAGTATTCATTAAGGGATGAGAGGATGAAGCCTTGGGTTGTAGCCATCGGCACTTCAGTGACGTTGTATGTCCTGTCATCCTATAGCTTGTGTTGATCTTTTCTCTGACTCAACACCTATAGTACGAACCTATACTGCACTGGTAATTTTTCCCCTTGCATACCTACTCCGATCCACGTTAACTGACAGGCGTAAACCATCCATCATTCCAACCTCTACAGGGGCGCTTACCTATTACATCTCAAGAATTCAATCACGAACCATGTGCAGCGACAAATCAAAATTTGCAGTAAGCACATACCAAGTTAAACATGGCGATAGCAGCTGACTCAATGCGAACTTGCAACTTCTTATTACCACAGAACCTCCTCACGCTCGTCATCGAAAGCGCGGGATTATGGGCGTACGTTCAACTCTACTCACCTCTCAAGGTAAAACTCAATGCTAACGTTTTCCTACTACTTATTAGGGTCTGGAGCGGCTTCGTGCTGATATGCTTCATCACCGGGTCATCCCTGCTGGAATTCACATACCGCGGGTGTCCTGCAATCGGTGGTATTGCATGCATACTCATCAACGTCCGTGTGGGACTGGGGAGGGATGTTTCTCCTTCCCAAGCCTCAACTATTTCCATTCGTGGACCAATAAGGTTCCTCCGAGAAGAGGATGTTAGTGTTGAGGCTGGTGTCAATGTCGAGTGGGAGAAGGTAGAAGCCGTGCCTGGAGAAATGGCTGGGTCTGGAGATGGAAAGCTGCCAGTAGTAATTGGTAGTAGCGTTAGCCGTGTTCTATAATCTGGTGCATCATTCCGAATTCAAATCCAAAGAGTGGTTCATTAAGTCACCATTCTTACCCTAGTCTTGAATGAACTAGTATGTGCTGTGTATAACTGGTTTTTCACAGGCAGTATCTGAACCTTGAGCCATTGAGTGCCGACAAAAACCTATTTAGTGGTGTCTAAATCTGAAT
Source organism: Coprinopsis marcescibilis (assembly GCA_004369085.1). NCBI lineage: Eukaryota > Fungi > Basidiomycota > Agaricomycetes > Agaricales > Psathyrellaceae > Coprinopsis > Coprinopsis marcescibilis. Next base: position 202,056 of record ML210164.1, on the reverse strand, counting down.
ATGTACGCTGGCACCGAATATGGAGAAGGCTTACTTCAATGTTTCACTATGGGTGACTCGACTTGTACTATATACATAAACCAAGTATATGGAGGCATTTAAGGCTGCGTGGAGAGCTACATATAGAGATACCAAGGTTAATTTCATGCTACTCACTTAAAAATTGCTACGTGCTACTGTGATGTTTAAGCGCCCATCGGAGCATTTTGAGTTTGGTCCGGTTTGTACTACATAGTGCATCTCTATTATGATTTAATGTACTGTAGTGCTTAGAGTAGGTCGAATGAGCTTCTAAGTCCATGTTCCTCGAGATGTAAGATGGGCGTGCGCCTGTGCTTCCTCTTTTATCTATTTATATATCTGTTTGTTTATCTGTCCGTCAGATCAGTACGTAGTAAGTATCTCATTGCGATGAGAACATGATGATATATTATTAGGGCTGTCAACTTGTGGTAGAACTGCCGCAGTCGTGCTTTGTGAATGATGATGATAATATAAGTGATCGCAGCTTGATGCGTGAACCTGAAAGATTTGTTCGAATCCGCCAATTCTTCAAAAAGAGAGTCTCTGATTTGGACTGAAGCTGACGTTTCTTGGCCCGCACCTGCATAGCACCACTACCACCCACTGCACTAGCCCTTCCTTCTCTCTAATATCCCTTATCCCCAGATGTCCAGTCGCGACGAGAACAATGAAAGACTTTTCGTCGTAATCCTAACTTCATACCTCGAAGGCCTCCTCTGCGGGATATTCTTGGTTCTCGCATCCGTCGCCCTTCGCCTGATCCTCGGTCGTCCCGGTTACAGTACCAAGAGGAACCCACGTCTACAATTGGCTGCGTTAGCTTGGCCTTTGATTCTGGGAACAGTAGTCCTACTGGTTCTCGTTGTTGCGGTAAGCATTTAAATCCCTTCCAAGTCCATGTGAACTTCACCTAACCTTTGTACATTGTAAACTTACTGATGGACACCGTATATCGCGCATGGTGCAGTACTGGGCATGCACAATGGCACGCAGCGCAGCGCTCTTTTCGCTCGTCGCTGCAGGCCGATCACCTACGGAGATTGATGTAGGGCTATCAGATTTCCGCCTTGCAAAGCTAGGAATTATTGCTTGTGTTGGGATTGTCACAGACGCGTTGTTGGTATGTAGGAGAACAGTAGTCATCCCACGACTCGAAGTTTGGACGTCAAGCTAACGTTCTTGACCGACCGCCTTGGTTGGTGTTATTTCTATAGGTGTGGAGACTCTGGGTTGTCTCAAGTCAGAGTCGAATTGTGGTTGTTCCGCCGGTGTTCAGCTCCCTGGTCTTCGCAGGTATGCTGTAAACATATCATTAGTATTAGACCTCGCGTCCGAGTCTTCTGGTCTTCTACGCTGAGTTGAGAGCTAACTGCCACCTCGTAATCTAGCGGTTACGGCTGTGGGAGCGGTGACCGTCTCGAATCGTCTGTCTTTACGCGATGAGAGGGTCAAGCCTTGGATTATGGCCACAGGTGCTTCAGCAATGTTGTATGTTTCATCATTCTATAATTTCTCCTTTCAGTTGCCCTGACTCTACGCTATTATTCTATTTTTTACCACAGTACGAACTTATACTGCACTGGTGAATGTTTCTCCTCGACTAACCACTCTTGAGTCCGCGTTGGCTGACGGAGCATGAATCATCTCAACCTCTGCAGCGGCACTTATTTACTACATCTCAAGACTAAGATCACGAGCAATATTCATCGACAAGTCCAAATTATCGGTAGGTTATGGCTCTCTAAGCCATGGAACACTAGCTAGTAGCTAACTCCCAATATTGCCAAACTTGCAACCTTACCGGCAGCATCTCCTCGCACTCGTCATCGAAAGCGCAGGACTCTGGACGTACGTCTAATCTCGTCTCTCCAACATACCTTCATGTCGGTCAAACTCACTGATGTTTCTCTCCGACTATGGTGCTGTTATACTATTAGGGCCTGGTGCGTCTTCGCGCTGGTATGCTTCCTCATCGGGTCATCCCTACACGAATTCGCATTTAACGGGTGTCCTGCGGTCGCCGGTATAGCATGCATGCTCATCAACGTCCGTGTGGGATTGCGGAGGGACACTACTCCTTCCGAGACGGATGCTGCCATTCGTAGTCCCTTGAGGTTCCTCCGAAATGAGGAAGTCAATTATGTTGACGAAGTTGAGGCTGATGTCGCGCGTAGTGAGAGTACTAATAGAAGCCACGTCAGAAAAAGTGAATCTGTCAGTAGCCAGTAGTCTTCACAGCGAAAGACAATGTGGTACCTGTCTGAATCTGAAGCCGAGAGGGTGGATGCACCGGCCCTAGACAGAAGGTAATAACCAGACAAACATTGAGGTTTAAGATTGCAGTTTGATTTCTTGCTATCTGAGCATAGTTTAGGCACTCCTGGGATATGAAGGCATGTCTGAGTGAATTTTGACCGTCGACATGACGGTTAAGACCAAAAGCTACGGTGGGAAATCTTAATCAACTTTCAAATTCAAGTCGCGATCAAATGAGTTCAGAGGTCCGTGCGCAATGGATACTTTCTCCTTTGAAACCTCCCGGTGGCCTCTACTCTAGGGATGGGGATGGTATGTTCGACTATGTATATTGGACTCAGGTATTAACTTTCTTTACGGCGAGCAGGTTTGAATCTATTTATATTTATTCATTCACAGGATTTCAAAGTTGGCCACTGGCCAGTCGTGTTGGATGCACACGTCGTGACATTCTCAATCATCCGCGGGTCGGGTTGTGGGGACCATCTTGCGCGTGCAGGCTCTGCGTGGCCTTGGCCTAATCTATACCCGACCATGGTTTCCCTCTCTTTGGCTTTGTGGTACAGAGCTACGAATGACGAACACTGCATTGGTTCAAGCTCCAGTTCGACAGATGATTGCGAATCAACTATTCAAGGCTAGACCGGATTGAATAACGATCAGCAAAGCTTGAAGGCGTGCGGAACGACATCACATACTAGTCACTTTGAGTCTAGCTATGTGCAAAGTCGGCTGTACAGGAAGGAGATGATTATCTCGGATCCTACCTATTTCAACCTTCCAACCAACCTAGCTTCCTTAGGCTATCCACCCCCTTCACCGCACTCACCCAACTCATCGTAATGTCCATTCCAGAATCAGAAGCAGGTCCACCCATGGCTCCCAACGTTGTTCGTAACCTCCCAATCCCTCCGCTTCCAAGCTACCATGTGCATGATCCCAGCCCTCCACTGACAGGCGTCCAAACTGCTGCATACGGTACGCTCCTGGCGCATTTTGTGAGGCAGAACTACAATCTGCCGCCTACGAAGATTGAGCCGTTTGTGGATGAACTGAAGGAGGGGGAGAGGTTTTGGTTGTCGCGGGAGTGTATGTTGAGGTTAGTACCCATCATGCGTTTGTTCCTTTTCAACCTTATTGTTGAAAAGACTTAAGAGCTGGATGACTGACGGACGTCGGGCACTTACAGGTTTCTTCGCGCCTCTGGTTGGAAAGCGCCGGCTGCGATTGAGAGACTGGAGGATACGATCAGGTGGAGGAGGCGTTGGGGTGTCATCAGAGGCGGGTATCTAACCCCTGATCGTCAAGTCGATGTACGTCTCTCTCCTTCTCTCTTGCCTTTACTTGTTCATTGTTCATCCTATTCCAACCTGTTAAAAGCACGTATCAGTAATGTCTGACTTCACGATTTCTATCAAGTAGTACGCAGGCAGGACGTTCACATTCGGGTTCGACGCGCAAGGCCGCCCTGTGAACTACATCTATCCTACAAGACGACAAGCGAATCGGCTCACACCAAATGAGCTCCAGACATACTTCTGGATGCTGGAGCGGTGCATCGATATTATGGAACCAGGTGTTGAGTAAGTATTAGCATTACCCATGACTCCGTTCGAGTACTTGTTCAGTGAAATTCAACCCTTTCTTCAATGTTGCACGCTCGCTAACCTTTCTCCCCTTTTTTCGCGAGCAGAACAGTAACAGTCCTAATCGACTTTGAAAACAGCAGTAACCATCAAGGCCTCGCCCAAGCACGCGAACTCCTCAAGCTGCTCCAGCGGCATTACCCCGAACGACTGGGGAAAGCCTACGTCGTCAATACCCCGTTGCTCGTGCAGACTTTGATCCGGGTGCTGTTGGCGCCGTTTGTGGATGCGGAAACGAGGGCAAAGGTTGTCATTGTTGGAGCTGGGTCTTTGGGGAGCGAGAGTTCAGGGAGCAAGGGAAAGGGAAAAGCGAACAAGGAGAATAAGGGGCGAGATGCAGAAGAGGAGAAGAAAAATACATCTGATCATGATTCAAAAATCATTGCCGAACCTTCTTCCGCTGCTCTTCCTTCCACCAGTAGCGCTATCGCTACCGTCGGAAGCACCAATGCCAACGCCAACACTAACACCAAAGTTGTTATTATTCCCGGACCTCCAGATCCACGACCAGGAATCACACAACCCTCTCCTAGTACCCCTCCTACACCTCCCAACTCCGAGGTGCCCACACCCTCCTGCTTCGCATCCCAAATCATACACCCCAACGTAATATCCCCCCACATGCTCCTCGCCTCCCCACCCTGGCACGGCCTCCACCCATTCAAATACAGCCCACAATTCAACCGCGAGATCGACAAAATCGCAACCGGGAATATCCACGAGTGGATGACGCGGTGGAGGGAGTTCGCGGACGGCGTTGTGGTGGGCCGTGGGGTTGGCGTGAGCGAGTGGGTTTATAAACTTGGTGGGGGAAGGACTGGGTCTAGGGCTAGGGCTAGTAGAATTGCGGATGGGTGGAAGTTGCTGGGTAAGGATGGGCCGGCTATGTGGCCCGAGCCTATCAAGCCTCCTGTTAGGTCTGCTCCTTCTGCTACCACTTTTACCGCAGGCACCAACAATGCACGGCAAGAACCAGGTGCTGGTCCCCCTCCCGGTCCTCCTCCCGGTCCTCCTGGTCCTCATGCTGGTGCTGGAGCTGGCAAAATCTCAGGTTCATCCGTCAATGCGGATATGGAAAGTGGAGGTGCGAGGAGTGCGCAGGGTGATGCGCGTGTGGCGTGGTTTGGGGCTGCTTTGGCTGTTGGTGTGGCTATTGCGGGGTTTGGGGGAGGGGAAGGTGTTGGTGGATTTGGTGGTGGTAGTGGTGGCGGTGACGAAGGAGGCGGAGGAGCAGGTGGTGGTGGTGAGGGAGGAGGAGCAGGTAATAGCGGTGGTGGTGGTGGTGAAGGAGGCGGTGGGGGAGATGGAGGTGGTGGTGGTGGAGATGGCGGAGGAGGTGGAGGCGGCGAGTAGGCCAATGTGCTTTATCTTGCTCAATTACTTACCTGCATGTCAATATTTCAATGGATGCTTTGTGTGTTTTTACTGTACAGCTGAGATGTATGCTTCAACTTTTCTTGTCAAGGACTTTGAGCCACCTGTTCCATTGACAGCCCCAGTGTCTGTATCATGTGTGCTGGGTGCACATCGACTCCGGGGGGATTAGTTCGAGTGGGATCGAGCTAAACCATGCAACTGACAGTTCGCGCTTCGCGTCGACTATAGCCTATAGAGATGATGCCGACGAAAAGGGAATTTATTATATATCTACGCAGTATTATCCTACTGCTACTCGTTCGACAAACCAAAAAAGCGAAATGAAATGAGAAAGAAACAAAGAAAAGAGGCGGGAGGGACAGTGCGATTTTCTATCGAGTGAAGCGACAGTGAGGGAGTAGCGATAATGAGTGCTGATGAAAAGAGCGGACGAGAGGAATGATGGATGCATGGGACGGGATGATGAGGTTGAAAAACATGGTTAGTGAACAGATCTAGAGGACCAAATGCCAAATGCATATATATCCATACCAAACCAGCCAGAAAGCGGATGAAACTTGCACAAGAAAGCATAAGTACAAAAGGGTCCTGTTTCCCGTCGTTAGATGAATACACTACCATACTGAGTTGCAATAAAAAACCGATAAGTAAAAATCGAGTCGAGGCATAACGAGGAGGAATAGAAAGCCGGGACAATGAAGGTGGGTAAATAGTAGGCATTAAAGAGGGATCAAAAGTTAGGCCAGAAATGACAGGATATGCGAAACTGGATACAGGGATTAAACGGAATGAAGAAGAAAAGAATAGGGGTCGTTACAAGGTCGTACACGCAAATTCCATAACAAAAAATAAGTGATTATAAATATTTTTTCTACTTCCTGTCGTCCACCACACGACGACAACATCATGAAGCCTCCTGCTGCTCCTTCTCCTTCTCCTCAGACCAAGGCGCCGGCCACTCCCCATTCTTGTGTCCATGCACCCTAAACCTATACAAACACGTAAACTCCTTCCTTCCCCAATTGCTGTTCACCCTCAACGCCAACAGACCCACATCCACTCCCAGCGCCTTGAACTCTGGATCCACAGGGAAGGACTGGATATTGTCGTCCGCCCTAGCATCATACGTGAAATTCGCCAGCTTCACATACTCGGGGTTGCGCGGGAGCGACCGGGGGTACTCCGCTGCAGTCGCCGCCACCAGCTGGTCCCAAGCCTTCCTCTCCCACTTGTCATCGACAGTCTCGCCGTTGGCCTCAGCCTGAACCCTCTGCGCCGCGATCTTCTCCATCCGCCAGTTCCTGAGCTTCTCAATGTTCTCCCGGCCCTCGATGAGACCCCATACCTCCATATCCCTAGGTGCAGAACGCATATCAAACGCTAGATCCTTATGGATGTGATCGATCGTGAACTCTTCGATAAAGGCCGGGAAAGCGAGCGCGACACCCAACTGTCCCTGCTGGCCTGCGAACGGCCAGCAATGCCCACTAGCAGTGTCGTGATGCAGAGCCGTCACAGGCGGTCGGCCCATGGATGTCCCTACACCACCCAACAATCCTATGAACTGCCCTCGCAGCGTGGTCGGACCGAACTGGAGTGTCGGAGACGTCAGCGAAGGGATAACCCGTCCACCAGCGGAGTGGAGCGCAAGGTCCGCCTTTCCAACGCGATCGTTGAACGCGGTCGAGATGGACGACTCGACGATTTGCGAGAGGACTTTAGTCACATCCTGTCCGTCGGGGCCAATGAGCTTCAAACCCTTGGTCGCAGACTTCCACCAGCCGGTGGCGGGTGCGGCAGGGGTTGAGGCAGGTTCCTTGGCTTTGGCAGATGCGAGTTTGTCGAGCTTGCTGCTGAGTTCGAGTGCTTCACGAGTTCCGGTTTCCACACCCGCAAGACGCTCTTCGAGACTTCTCAACCGTGTCCTGGCCTCCTCATCACTGACAACAACATTTTCCTTGTGCCGTCCCTGTCCCTTCTCCTTCTCACGTTCCCTCTCTTTTTCGAGCTCCAATTCCCGATTGCGTGCCCTCTCCCTCTCCAACTCCCACTCCTTATCCCGAACTCTCAATTCCTTCTCTATCTCCTTAGTCTTCTCCCTTGCCGCTTTACTCTCCTTCTCAAGCACCCTGTTCTGGGCCTCCAGCTGTGCTTGAAGCCCTTCAACCTCATGCTTCACGTTTCCAATCACTTTGCCAATATTCTCGCGGGCCCTCGCCTCCTGCTCGCTAATCCTCTTGGCCTCCACATTCAGCTTTCCTTCAATCTGTCCGAGCTTGCTCGTAAGGTCCGAATACCCTTTCACGCCCTCATTTGCCGTATCCTCGATCCTCTTCGTCTCAAGCGACAAGCCCGACAGCACCTGTTCAATCCTCGCTAACCTCGCCGCCACTTCGCTGATATCCTGCGGGGGCACAGCAGGTGCAACATACTGTGGCTTTCCACCCGATGACAGACTGATGCTCGGCACCAAGTTCTTCAAAGCCGGGTGCCGCAGGATATACCACGCCGAGACAAGCGAGAGCGCAAAAAACGCGTATTTGGCCAGGGTCCCAAACACACCGCGCGAGTTGGCATGGATGGCCCAGCGCACGGGACGTTGGAGGATCGTGTTGAACACTGTACCGAGGACAGTTCCAAAGTAAAGCATAAGCGCGCTGAATGCGAGAAGGATGTGCCGGAGGATGTTGAGGAAGAAGTTGACGCATTTTCCGAGGATGGCACCGATGCTGAAGCCAGGCCGACTGCGTGCTGGGGTCCCGCCCCGCGAGTTGCTGCGAGGGCGCCCGCTCTTCGGTTTTTCATAGGTTTTGGCCTTGGCTTCGCTTGCGGTGTTGCGTGCTGGTGGGAGTTCCTCTTCCGGGAGTTCGGTTATTGAGTCAAGCCCAGAGGTGTCGTTGAGGGATTGGTCGTAGCTGGAATTAGGTGGGTCGACGGATAACCGAGGTATTGATACTCGGTTGGCTGCGGATTGGGAGTGCTGTTTGGGTAATGTTAATACTGAAATTGGGTCTGAGAACACAAGCGGACATGACTGACAATATCGGTATGTGAGATATCTTCACTGATTTCATCATCTGGCCCTCCGATGTGACTTCTGCTCTTGGTGCGCCGTTTCCTGGTGGTGGATTTGCCGTCTGCGACTGAGGGAAGGTTGGTGACTCGATGGGAAACTTTGGATTTTGTCTTCCGCCTCCGTCCATCGTCATCTTCTTCGGACGAGGACTCATGATCGACCTCGGGTTTATACGCCTGGTTGTCTTTCGGGATTTTTGACCGTCGTTGACCCGCCATTCGCTTCTCCGCGCGGTTAGCCTGCATTGCGTCTTGCATGAACTGTTCCTCTTCGTCGTAGTTGTACGAATCTGAGACGTTGCCGTTCACGGCGGGTTGTTCGGTGGAGGTGTCACCTGGTGCTTTGGCCTTGGGGACCATGTACAATTCTGTTCGGCCTGGTTCATCTAGTGAGCGGGATGAGAAAGCGGGGACAAGCGCACGCTTTGCGGCGTCGATGAGGTTCTGGTATGGACTGGTTGCCCGGCCATTGGCGTTGACATCTTCGCCTTCAGAGTCTGGGACGTGTTGGAGAGAACGGTTTCGGGAGGGGGGTTTGAGCGTGCTGGATGATGCGCCTCTGGTGTGAGACCGGTTGGGGCCAGGCAGACGCCTGTTGGCTTGTCGTGTCTGTTCCTCATATTCGACCGAGGTGCTGCGAGGAACTTGTGTCTGTGTCCTAGAGCTAGAAGCCCAGGAGTTGTTGGGGTTGTGAGCGAGGACCATGGGATTGCTCGAGCGTTGTGCGGCCTGTTCAAAAGCGTTCGCGACGTTGACTGAGGTTGTGGCTTTGAATAGTTTGGAGGGAGTTGGTGCAAAAGTTGAGATTTTCGGAGCCCCTGGCCGAGAAGCGACTATTTCAGCTTCACGTTGTTTCTGTCTAGCAAACCTGGCTAGAGCTGGTTCGTTGTCTGCCTCGCGTGTGGGCGATGAAGGGCGTGGGGGAGATCCTGTTGTTGAGGGACTATGGGCGTGGTCATTTGTGTATGTGGCAGAACGGAAAGGCAACAAGTTAATGCGAAAATTCAACGGCAAGAGGTAAAGTGTGATCGGCTTACCCAAAATTGTAAGATGGTACTATGCGCCTGGGACTAGTTGGTCTGTGTTCCTTGGTGGTAGGTTTCCCGAGAAATGTGTCGCGATCGAGCCGTCTTCCTTGGCCTAAGGGTGTACCCGAAAATGACATGTAACTGTGCCGGCAAACACAGGCAAGTTGGGGCACGAGGTTATCGTGTGATAGGAATTATTAGTGATCCAGACGTTGCGGTTATATGGGGAGTGATATGAAAAGCCTCGAGGACGTCGCGCGGCGTAGCGGCTGGACAGTGCTGGTCGTCGTCGTGGTCGTTGAGAAAGCTGCAATTCTTCCACGAGGCAAGTGCTGCCTATCCTGGCCCAAGCACGCGTCGGGATATTTGTCCATGTTTGAGTCGAAAGCCACAACACGTGTATTGTTCTCTTCGTGGGACAATGCCACCACCATTCAACAAGCCACTGTCTCAATGAAAATACTGTCGCCAGCGACAACCATCCACGACGACGCGCAGATGTCGTATGCTGTGAACGTTGGAAGGACCGGGGCTACCCCGTGGCGTTGCTGTCACAATGAAACAGCGCAGGCATGGTCTGCATTAAGTCATTTTGAGGATCATCATCCGGGCAGTGAACCGACTGCTCAACCCTTCATCGGACGTCGTTATCGATGGCACATCCACCTGAAGTTGCATGTTACTAATACAAGCATTGAGCGCAGAATTCCTCACAGTCAAGCCTTTAAAGCGAGCCGGGTCTCTGCCACAGAAAGAATCCCGTTCGGTGTGTTTCTGCACTTGCAACGTGTCTATTCTTATCAAAAGTTAAAATGACTAGTGGCTCCATATGGACAACCTTTCTACCTGACAATGTTACATTATGCATGCTATGACAGTTCAAAAGCTCGTCGGTCACGGCCAGTGAAGGGGTTTTCTCAAGACTGTGAATCAGCAAAAGTGACACCAGTTAACTTATCTGATAAAGAAGATCCGGCACGTGAGCAAGAGATGTAAATTATCAGATAAGGCTAGACCGCTCTCCACTGGGTTGGTTCAGGCCGCCCACTGCACAAACTCCTTATAAGTTTCTGCCCACATCTTTAGACTTCTACACTCTGTTCTTTCTTTCTCCCCTTTGTAAACTTAGAATTTTAGTCTTCTGGGTCGCCCTTGGGCGTCTCTGTCGACAAGCTCTTCCAGGGACGTAATATGCAACCCGTGACTCCCACACTCGAACAAAGTTCAGAGGAAGACACGCTCCTTCCCGGTCCACGACATCGACACCAGCAGGCACGAAGCAAGGGGATGCAGTCCTTTCTATCCAGCTACTTTGGCTGGAAGGCCAGCCCCTACTGGTACGTTCACCGTCGTCGTCGTTGTCGTCGTCAGCTTTACAGCATATTAGACTGACAGCCATCATTATTACTCACACAGGCTCATTCCAATCGTAGTATCCATGTCGCTGTCGGTTAGTGAACCGCAGCCCGTCTGTGTTCGGAAACATTAATGTCTTGTAGCGAGGGATCACCATGGCGCCACGAATACAAGTCTACAGAGCTATCGCGTGTCGGTCGATATTGAAAGAGTCGGGTTCGCTAGGGTTTGACCTCGCCGCCCTGGTACTCTCGCCGGAGTGCGTTGATCGCGAAGTCGAGGCAAGAGGTGCCAAGCTTCAAGCGTGTACGTCCTAATTTAGCACTTCCGGTCCTGTTTAACTACTAACCCACCGCCCTCAAGTCGTCATCACTTTCATGAGTGTTCTTAGCGCGATGAGCACCGGATTCTGGAGCAGGTTGGGAGACACTCACGGCCGTAAACCGATATTCGCCACCTTCTTCGTGGGCGCAGGCCTGATGTAAGAGCTGATTGTTATCTCAGCGATTATCATATTCACGAGCCGCCTCCGCTTCAGGGAACTCGTATTTGTCCTCGTTATGAAGTCAGACACTCTATTTAGCCGACATGGCGAGCGATTTATCCTAGTGGGCCCCCTGATTGAAGGCCTTGTTGGGGGCTTGTCCGTGTTTAATGGCGTTGTACACGCGTGCGTCTAGTCTCCTTCATTCCTTGACCTCACCTTTTTAAACCAAACTCAAAATATTTGGGTGTCCAGATACGCTTCAGATTGCACCAGGCACGGATCACGGTATGGATTAATCATTGCATTAGTCGCGGGAAGTTCTGATCTCCTCGGATGAACATACAGATCCAAGATATTCTCCACAATCCAAGGAATGGTCTTTGTCGGACTTGCAATGGGTCCCTGGGCAAGTTTATCCACTCTTGCTTCGCGACTTCTAAATCACGTTAATAATCACAATCCTGTTCCGCCAGTTCGCCGGCCACTTCCTACCGAAAACCGGTTACAGCGATCTGCACTTCTTCTGCAGCATTGGCGTTATCTTTTTCAATCTCATTTTTGTGTTGTTTGTGTGTCCGGAATCGTTGCAAAAAGCACAACCGGACGATGATGGGCAGACGGAGTTCAAGATATCGGCGGCGCTCATTCGCGAGAAGGCCACCGCGTTCGTCACATCCATTGCACTGCCGATATCAATGTTTGCTCCGAGGAGGATACATGGGACCCAGAAACGCACATATATGGTGACGCTTGTAGGGATGGCGCTGTTCTTGTACCTCGTCTCGACGGTATGCTCTTCCTCGTACCCTTCACATCCAGGAGAACTCACCCAACCTTTCTTTTAGGGCGTATTTTCCGTCAAATATTTCTACGCTCGTCAAGTGTTCGAATGGACGACTGCGGAGGTAAATTTTATTTTGCGTATTGATCCCGCCTTTTCTCGATTCGCTAACCTTCTGTACGTACTAGCTCGGATACTATATGTCAACATTATGGATCACTCGAGCGTTTAACCTGCTCGTTTTCCTTCCCAGTACGCCCATTATCCCATGTTTCTTCTTGCGTTCCCACTAACAATCTGACCTTGCTCTCCCTCGCCTTTCATGTCCCGAACCCGCAATTCCATAATCGCTTCAACAACGCAGTCGTCATCTCCTACCTCAAACCCAAACCTACCAGCTTAGACAAGAACGCCCCCAACTCGCACGACATCGCTGCGGAACTCCGATTTGATAGGTACCTGGCGCAGATAAGTCTCGGCGCGGATGGTCTGGCTGATGCATTGGTGGCCATAACCATGAGCCGCTCCCGGCCCATTTTCATCGCCCTTTCCTGTTTGACATCGATGACGAGCGGAGGAAATCCGTCGTTGCATTCGCTAGGTGCAGTATGCATGCACGCGTCTGGGTACAGCAATGAGGTTGGAGCGTTGTTTGGCGCCATGGCAGTTTTGAGTGCGATTGCGCATATTATTTCGGTGTGTGATTCTATCTTTTTTTGGGTTTTGGATTTTGCTTTTTTGCGTCTTGGTTGGCGGTGGCGTTTGTATCGCGGGTGTCACAGCGATTATTACCATTCATTCTCGCTGTTCACACTCGCAGCACCAACTCCTATGTGCCCATTTGCATTTTCTTCCATTTGGGATTTCATTCCGTGTTATCACAATCTGATGTCTCTGGCTAATCACATATCCCTTCACCGTGACAGCCTGGCCTTTATGCATTGACGTACAGTAAGAGTGTTGGGTCGTTCCCCGAGGCCATCTTTGTGCTCGCCGCCTGTCTGCTGCTGTCCGCCACCTTCCTTTTGAGCCGGGTGAGGCCTGTGGAGAGCGATATCGCGCTGGTACATACGCCGTCGAGGAGTAGTAGGGTGAGCTTTGAGTATCAGGCTGTGGCGATTACGGAGGGTGTGGAAAGTGAAGAGGATGAGGAGGAGATAGAATCTAGAAGGGGAAAGGCTCGGCGGCATAGCCAAGTAGCATAAAACGCTGAGTAAATTATTGGTATTCCTTGGTTGATGGAATGTACTGCTGACTGCTTTTGCTGTTCCGTTTCGTAGATCTCCGATTCCGACCGCGATTGTCAACACTCGTATCATCCGCCTCTTCTATGCGACCCCCACACATCATCCAAGGTTACGAATTTACGATTATGATCATGATAATGAACTGCTATTCTACCTGTACTTTTTTGTTATTCTTATGGGTTCCGAACTCTTTTTTTGCATGACCCCCCATCTTGGTGCTATTGGTTTTTGGTTGTTGCTTTCTATTTTTGCATTTCATGATGAGCCATGGGTTTGAAAGTCGATTTTTCGTTTCGTGTGTTCTTGCTCTTGTGGTACGTCCCCCCTTTCCAACTCCCACTTACCGTTCGTTCAACGCCGCCAGGCGCATTCTGCATTCTACCCAACCCTCTTGACTATCGCTGCTGCTACCTTTAAAGGTTTATTTATTTATCTCTATCTTCTTGCTAGCGCGCACTTGTTGGCTATCTACTGTTGTTGTTCTCACCCCAGTTTTCTGCGCGTAGCCGTCGGCACAAGTTAATGTTTGCATGTATGTACTACAGTGTATATCATAGATTGCTTCTGAGCGTACTAGTTTTTTTGGTTCTTGTCGGGTGCTCAGACCCGCACTTTGCGAGGGTTTGCGACATGCAAGACGTATCTAAGTGTGCTGCTTTCAACGTTGTGCCCTTGAAGCAATTAGAAGCAGGGATCGACAGAAGCGATCTGCTCGTTGCCAGCGCAATATTTCGGGCGCTTAATTCGTCAAGCTTTTCCTAAGGGTCCCTTTAAGTCGATGTTCGACGTTGAGGATCTACTACACATGTCCAAGTAACCGTCAATATAGAAACGAAACGGAGAAAAATGTCAAAAGTTCCTGCTGCAACAATAACCATATTCTACACTGGGCTAGTATGGCAACCGATGTAGCCTGCTTTACATAACTAGGATAAATTTTGGTTCAACAGGATTTAATCGAACCCATACTATTGTGGCCCACGTCCGAAGGGCCCCCATCCAGAGGGGTATTCGCTCCATCCATGACCGGAACTATTCTCAACGAAAGACATTGGCGTTTTCAGACGTTTAGGAGCTATAGGTACCCGTTCATCCCGTCGAGTGTTGTCATACAAAAGTCCGGATATTTCCGAGCTGTTCCTGCGATGCGGATTTGGTTGGAGCTCCAAAGGAGTTGCCGGAGTCGGGAATAGCTCCTGAGTCTCTTCATCTTCTGGGATGGCGATAGCCCACGTCGGTCGGGATGATTTTACGCCGAATTTTGAAAGGATTGAACTCCCAGCTCTTCGGTGACCCGACGGTCTCGGATCCATAGTGCTTGGGAGATCGTTATGATGCGGTTTGAGGAGGGTAGATGTTGATGGGGTCAGAGGTAAGGGAGTAGTGCGAAGTGCGCTCTGCATCCTGGTGTCATCTAGGGCCTCGCTAACCTCCGCGTCGAGTTTATTATTGGCCGTCGGGCCATTTGATTTGATATCCAAATTCCTCGAGATGTAATGGTATCGTTTTGGGGGCGATGGTGGACGGGGAGTGGCAAATAAGGTGTCTGTGTTCGTAACGGATGATCCGGTGAAGGAATGAACATTCGGGCGAGACGGCCGTGCGTTTTCTATCTCTGCGCCTCTCGGGGGGAAGGTGAACGGCTTGAAAGTGTCAAGGAAACCCCCATCCACAGCTTTAGCATCAATCTCTCCACCGTCGAATGCCTTGAGATTCTTGAGATGTATATGACTGCGAAGGAGGTACCAGAGTGCAAACACGGCTATGGTCAAGGGGACGGCTATCGCAAAAAACATCCATACTTGCGGAGAGGCTTGAATGGAGAGGGGCCCATTACCGTCGCTTTTGGTCTCAAAGAAGACCATGCTGAAGATAGCCTAGCAACGGAATCAGACAAATGTATCGCATGAGCGAAAAGTGGGGAACGTACGGAAACAAACGCTCCGGGAAGGAAGAACATGGTGACAGCGGCCATTCTGTAACATAGTTTCCAGCATGGCCACACTTGAGTTTTTTATTTGGGTACGAAAAGGAGGACACCCACGCAATCATTGAGGAGCTGTCCCTCTGCGTTGCAATTGCGATCTTTCTGGTATAATCCGCAACCCGCAGATTAGTCTGGTTATCCCGCTGGTTTGAGAAGTTGAAAAGCATGTTGATAAGGATAGAGGTTCGTTCGATATAATTCTGTGTCCACCCTTTCCAAGTCCCTACTTTGGATGACAGGTAGTCGAAGGAGTGAGCAGTTGAAGTGAATCTGAGGGCGAGAGCATTCCTTGGTGAGGTTGACTCGGATGTTTGGTCAGAGATATCATGTTCCGTGACTGTCTTGTGCAATAGCCTGAGGTACCCGAGTCCCTCGATTAGCTCCGTGAGATCTTCTTTCAGGATGTGAAAATGCTGTGAGAGGATGTGGAGCTCCTTGACAGTTCTGTTGGTGTCCGCGCTCCAGTCGCGCTTCATGCCATTCTGGTCAACAGCATCAACGTCCCCCTCTTTCATATTTTCACGTTCCTAGACAAAGTTTTGAATTAATGGCGCATACGGAAACACGGCCATCACATACAAACTGGACAAGCCTTGCTCGAAGCCGCAGGAACTCTTTACCATATTCATGGACAGAGCCCTCTGCTAGGAATGCATCCACCGCCAACGGTCTGAGCAACTTGACTGGTGAATTATTCGGGTTCTCTGCGGTGCAGAGGATGCTGTGTTTCACCCGGTCTGGGCACCCGCGTATAATGTATGTTGAGACTCCTTCGTTCCCTAGGGTATGAGAGAACCAGACGTTTGAAGACAGTTGTCGGGTGCTGGAGCCACCAGAAAATCTATAGAATCCATCTGGTATTTTTAATAAAAGGGTAGTCATTGAACGAGGGTTACCAAGGTTGGTCCCATGTATGTACTTCACTTACCAACTTGGATCCTTCCTTGATAGTTCCTTCTCTGGAAGCATGCGTTTCCACTATGGATAACCCATGGGTCTGTGGTGACGGCTGATATAAAGATTGGTGAGACCCCGAGTTCTTTGATGAGATACTCAGCCGTATCGGAGCCCAGCGCCGCAGGGGGCTCTCGAAAGCCCGGAGAATGCTTGACGTGAGCCGAAGACGGGAGGTCGTTCAAAAATCTAGGAAACGTTCGTGTGACTTTGAAAAATATCTTCGAGGAGTGTAGGAACTTACAACACT
This sequence comes from Coprinopsis marcescibilis, assembly GCA_004369085.1. Taxonomy (NCBI): domain Eukaryota; kingdom Fungi; phylum Basidiomycota; class Agaricomycetes; order Agaricales; family Psathyrellaceae; genus Coprinopsis; species Coprinopsis marcescibilis. Next base: position 185,588 of record ML210164.1, on the reverse strand, counting down.
CGGATAGAAGCAGTCGGTGTGGACTGATGATCATTGTTGTAACCATTAGCGAGGGCTTCAGATGGCTAAACAGCGAAAACATGCCTGGAAATGCTTTACAATTTCCTCGTGATTGAGACCCGGCCTGAAGTTGCATGTATACTGCTGCTCGTCTTGAGTATTTGTCGACTCTTTCCCTGAGAACTGGATGTTCAATACGTCAACCGACGTCTCAATGTCTACCGGCAGCTTCCTGTCGAAAGAAGCCATGCTTCGTGAGTCAGAGCCGCCATTCTTGCGCGTAAGATTGCTCTCTCCGTCGAATACGAAGGATCGCGTATCGATTTCTGGGTACTGCAAATCCCAGATAAAAGACTTCTGGTCTGCTTGATCGTCTGAAGGTGTAGTTTTGAGAGGCAACATGGGTCGAGGTTAACGAGGAAAGTGTTGGAAAGCTGTTAGTAGTTCTCAGCCAACGTCTCCTGCTAAGTACAGTTCCAGCAAGGGAGGCTGTAGCATGCAGAAATAGCTGTAATGGGCTCCTCACCTTCAACGCAAGGCTCGCCTCGCTGTGGCGCCTGGACCTGCTGTGCTGAATCACAGCATTTAAGCTTCAATAGGATGTTTGACGAGGTTTGACGTGCTGTCGAATTTGGCCGCATACCACTGCAAGTGCATAGACCCATTCCTTGGGCCGATGATCGTTGTCGAATGTGAGTCAGAGCCATGTCGTGCATGCGAGGCTCTCAAGGGCGGCCAGAAATGTCTTAAGCAGCAGCCCTTTGCAGCGTATTCGGATGAGTCGATTGACAAGTTGCCGGGGCATCCCCAAGCGCCGACTTGGGGCTCGCCGGGAAACGGCATACCGACGATGTGACCCTAGCGCAAAGACAGCAGCCAGTCTTGAGCACTTGAGCCATGATTGAGGCATGCGCTTTTAGCGTACTGGTAGGAGAGAAAGATAAAGACTTCGGTATCTGGCCGTCGTTGTTGACCCGGAGACATTTGCGATCATGATCTTGGTGATGAATCGAAGATCTTCAAGTTGTCATATTTCGCGTCAAATTTCAAGCCAGTGGATCCCAGTGGATCCCCCCTGAACACGATTGGTGAAAAGCATAGTGGGACTTGAATGTGATGGCAGGTTATGTTTACGCAGTAATCTACCTTCAGCGATATTCATGAAAAACCAAGCCGCAATTTCTGCTCATTAAAATTTAATACCGATACTATTGAGTCGTAAGGCCAAATATGTTGAAGCTTAAAGCTTAAAGGCTGCTTAGGAGTGTCACGAATGCTGTGGCCAAGTTGAACCAACAGTTATTACACGGTCAGAATAACCGCTGGTCTAATCTAACCATACACCTGCAGCCCGGGCCTGAGCAACCCCCATCCAGTGGCCTCGTCCCTGACATGGTATCCGCGTGTGTCAGAGGAAATCCGCTCCAACCCCTGCCCACCCGTAGGAATACGATTGTCAGAAGACATTTGTAGACCTGTAGCATCTACCCAGCTATCCCGTAAAGTGCTGTCGTACAAATGTGGGGGCATTTCCGAGGTGCTCACGAAATGGCGGTGAGGTTGGTTTGTATTAACCTTGGCCTCAGCCTTGTGGTCCTCACTCTCCGCAATGGTATTCCCCGTCAAACGGGACGATGTTCCTCTCTGGGGGATGCGTTGGGGACTAAATTCGGAAGGGAGGACGCTGCCAACGCTTCCGTTGACCGACAGGCTCTGTCCCATAGGGTTTAGCGGAAAGGAATGGGGCGATTTGAGGGGAAATGCCGGTGAGGTTAGAGGCGAGGTTGCTTTAATTGGTGAGAGCTGCAACCTGTGGTCATGTGGGGCATTGGTAACAGCCGTTTCGAGATTGTCACTTGTGGTCAGACCAGTGAATTTCAGCTTCAAGTTCCTCGGGATGTATTGGAATCGCTTTGGTGGTGAGGGTGGACGGGGGGCGATATACGAGTCTTCTGCTCCTATGAAGGAGTCAACTTCGTATGCCTGAGAATACCGTGCGATCTTTATCTCTGCGCCTCTCGCAGTGGGAATGGTGTACGGCTTGAGAGGTTCAAGGAAATTCCCATCCAGAGCTTTAGCGTCATTTTCTCCGCTGTTGAATGCGCTGAGGTTCTTGAGATGTATATGACTGCGAAGGAGGTACCAAAGCACAAAAACGGCTATGGTCAAGGGGACGGTTATCACAAAAAAGATCCATAGTTGCGGAGACATTTGAATGGAGAAAGTTCCGTTGTTTCCGCTGTTGGTTTCAAAGAAGACCATGCTGAAGATAGCCTGGAGGATGTAGGTGCAAAGTTTGACGGAATCAGCCAAATGTATCGTGTGAGCAAAAGGTGGGGAACGAACGGAAACAAACGCTCCAGGAAGGAAGAACATGGTGACAGCGGCCATTCTGTAACACTAGTGTCAGTACGATTCACTCTTTAGTCTTCCCTCCGCAGACAAAATGGAGAACACCTACGCAATCATCGAGGAGCTGTCCCTCTGCGTTGCAATTGCAATTTTCCTGGTATAATCTGCAACCCGGAGATTGGTCTGGTTATCCCGCTGGTTCGAGAAGTTGAAAAGCATGTTGATTAGGATAGATGTTCGGTCAATATAGTTTTGCGTCCACCCTTTCTTAGCCTTGACATTGGATAACATGTAGTCGAAGGAGTGAGCCGTTGAAGTGGACGCGAAGTCGAGAGCATTGCTTGGTAAGGCTGCCGGTTGGTCGGAGGAATCAGGTTGCGTGACTGTGTTGTGCAATCGCCTCAGATACCCAAGTCGTTCAATTAGCTCCGTAAGATATTCTTTCTGAATGTGGAAATGTTGTGAAAGGATATGGAGATCCTTGACAGTTCTGTTGGTGTCAAAGCTTCGCTTCATTCCAACATCAGCGGTGCCCTCTGCCATATTTTCGTGTTCCTGTGTGAATAATAAGTATTTGAGTTTGCCGTGTATGAGAACACAGTGGTTACGCACAAAGTAGACAAGTCTGGCTCGAAGACGCAGGAACTCTTTACTATACTCATCGACCAAGGCCTCTGCTAGAAAAGCATCCACCGTCAACGGTCTGAGCAGTTTGAGTGGCGAATTACTAGGCTTTTCGGCGGTACACAAGATGTTGTGTTTAACTTGACCTGGGCACCCGGTTATAATGTACGTTGACGTTCCTTCGCTTCCCAAAGTATGAGAGAACCAGACATTGCAGCCGAGCTTGCGCGTGTTCAAGCCTTGGGACAATCTATAAAGTCCATCTAATATTACACGAAGGTCATGGTCATCGAGTGAGCCTGGTTGCCTAATACTACTCTTCACTCACCAATCTGGGTCTTTTCATGCTGATTTCGCCCCTGGAAGCATGCGTTTCCTAAGATACGGAAAACATGTGGGTCTGGATTAACTGCGATGGCGGATATAAATATTGGGGAGACCCCGAGCTCCTTGACGAGGTATTCAGCCGTGTCGGGGCCCAGCGCCGCGGGGGGCTCTCGAAGCTCCGGAAAATGTTTGCTGTGAACTGGCGAAGGGATATCGTTCAAAAATCTAAGATAAGACGGAGTTACACGTATGCATGGATTAACGATCATCGATCAGCCCTGCGAAGCGTAGGAACGTACATGACTTGGAGGGAAGCGGTCGGCGTAGACTGTTCATCGTAAATGCGATATACATTAGTGAGGGCCTAATGGCTAAACAACTTCAACGCGTACTTGCCTTGAAATACGCCACAATCTCCTCGTGATTAAGACCAGGTCTGAAAGATGATACATACTGCCGCTCGTTTTGACCATCTGTTATATGTTCCGTTGGAAACTGGATAGTTAACACGTCAATTGACGTGTCTACCAGCTTTTCCAAGGAAGAGCGGCCAAATTTGTGTTTAAATTTTCCGTCTTCGTCGAATGCAAAGGATCGCGTGTCGATCTCGGGGTACTGCAGATCCCAAGTAGGCGTCGTCTCTTGATCGTTCACAAAGGGCCTCCTGTCGACCTCTGGGGACTGAAACTCCCAGGTTAATGCCCTGCGGGCTTCTCGAGAACGTATAAAGGATTGAGCGTCGAGCTCTGAATGGTGCCAAGGCCCGGAGTACACCTGCGATGCTTGGTCGTTGACAACGGACCGCAGGTCGGTGTCTGGGTACTGATAATCCCAGGTGGAAGACGGGTGGGCCACCTGGTCTTCTGAAAATGAGGTTTTAGGAGGCAGCATGGTCGTGGTTGCTGAGGAAACCGTAGGAAGCTTTTATTTACTAAAAAGTCGCAACAAGACCGATCCTTGTCAAAACCCAATTCGAGGCTGTGTAATGTAAAAATAGAATTTCACTTTAACGCCTGAAGCTGACCGCTGACGCGGCTGCGGCCTGAAACCCGCTGTGGAGTTGCTCTACAGACTACATGTTTGAGCATCAATAGGATATGGGGCACTTCCTCACAACATTGCCACTGTGGAGTAATAACCTTGAAGGCGTATCGAATGTGTAGGCTTTCCCTTTCTTTGATGCTTATTTATCCAGCAACAATTCAACAATATGGGCGCTGTGGTGTTAACAAGTGTCTTGTGTATGAACTCTGGAGGAAAATTCCAGATGACGTCAATCTCAGAAGTTAGCATGATCACAGATATTGACCTTGGATTCGACAAACGTTGACAGAAACCCAGTAGGTCTTTCCTTTCCGGCGACGACCACAGGCTAACACATACTTCAATATTCTTGACAATCGCTCACTTCTGAATTTGGATCCTTGAGGTGTCGTTCTCTTCATCATCCACTTTTGGCAAGGACCCGCGTACAACGCTCCAGTGGTCTGCGGACAAAATTCTACTGGGGATTATCGACGATTAGTCCCGTATCCGTCGATTTACTGCTGCCCAAGATCACACTTCGAAGAGTGCAGTCCATGGTTTACTGATATCTCGAGGCCTTCCATGAAGCAGTGCGAAAAGACGCGGCCTTGGGTAGTGCCAGACGTAATTAAGCGCCGGAGCGCACACAAAAAGCATATGTCAATTAGAACGAAGTGTAGGTATAGTCCATAATCACCATGATAAGTACCATGGCAGGGAAAATGTCAAAAGCTCCGCTATCGGGTTGTGGTATGTGCAATGTGCGTAGAATACAGCTTTCTATCATTCGTTTGGGATGAAAGGCAGAAGGGCCAAGAAAGTCGAGCCTAGGTAAGTAAGTAGAGACTGTTGATTGCTCCTTACTGGATATTTGGCGGGATTAATTGCCGGTACTGGCCTCGATGACCTCTTTGTTGCTCGTTACTGGGTAAACGAAACTTGACGAAATTAATTGTTGTCGCCAGCCTCGATGACCTCTTTCTTCGGCCGCTTGGAACTGCGAACTTCGGGAGTATTCGCTTCTGATGTCCTTGCGCGCTTCTCTGCACGAGCTGCTCTTGACTGCGCCTGCTCATTTCAAGCTTAGCACAGATCACTATCTTCCACCACGATGAAGTACTTACCTGGATGGATTTCGCTGCCACATTCAGCTTATTCTTCGCAGCACCAGCAAGGGCAGTGGCAGGTGCAGGGCTCGTAGATACCTCTTTTAGGGACTGAGTAAGCTCGCACTAAAGGGCCCGCGAAGCAGCATGCACGCACCTAGGACGTCATCGTCTTCGACCAGTTCCCTCTTTGATGGAGCAATCTGTTGCTGTGGAACAGTCGACATGATGCCGTTTGCGAGTAACATGTCTTTTTTCTCTTTGGTTAGATATGCGTCGCATGTTAACAGAGCACACGGTACTGACCTCTGGATCTGTACTTGAAGGTGACGGTCCCGACCTTGACCTTCCCTTTAGACACCCAACGGGTGATCGTATTCCTGACGGCAGCGGAGTCAGGAGTGCTCGCAGTGCCAGTGGCAGATCCAGATCCAGATCCAGATGGCTCCGGTTTCGGTTTCTTGATTGCTTCACTGAGGTTGTACCTAGGATATTAAATGTATTCAGAAAACGGAAACAGTCGGTGTACTGGAGCTGGAACGCACCCTATGCAATGGCTCATTCCCTTTTTGCTTCTCTCGTGCAGCGTCGTTGTCTCTGGCTGGCCCGCAGTTTTAAGTTTTGAAGTCGAACCAGAGGCAGCCGTCACAGCGCTGCCTCGGCTGGATTCCTGCTGTTTCTTCTCCCTGCCATAGTTGTCTACGCTGTAGATAGTGATGGTGATATCTCCAAGATTTGGGCTGGATATGTCCAAAAAGTCGTCATCGTCTGATTGCCAACAAATGAGGTTTTCAACTCGAGCTGACCGCGTGGCCACTCACCGGTCAGGATGATGTTGGAGAATTTGTACGTCTTGTAACACTTGGTCTCGTCGTCAATATGTACAGCTTCCCGACAGAGATTCACAGCTGTTCGCCGATCGTTCTTGTCGAGTAGGCGTCCAATGGGGCTGATGCCTTGGCCATCGACGCTGACCGAGAACCTGTAGTGTTTATTGCGTCCCACTAATGGCTTGATTACGATTTGAAATTCCTAGAGGACCATAGAGAGAGTTCAAAGTTGCCTTTAACCGTACCGTCGAGCGATCGCGAGAAGCCAAACCCACCTTGTCCGGCTCGCTTGGAATCCAGCACGTCGCAGAATTAACGTTTGTGTCGTGTATCTCGCCGTACTCCTCCGCCCTCTTCCCCCCCAGCTCGATACCAAAATCAAACTTCAGAAAACGCGGAATCATCCTGGGCGCTGTGAGCTTGGAGGTTGAGTGAAGTAAGAGCTTGCTGTGAAGAAGCAACCATTCGACGCCAAGGACTGTAAACTCGACGAGTCGTGTCTCGATTTGATGGCACTCTAATTATTGCCCCCGAACCGGGACCTTTTTAGTATTACGGAGGCGCGGGGAAACGGTCACGAGATCATCGCGCCGGGCATGCCGGAAGCGCCGTCATCTCCAGCGATAATACGGTCTTACAGCGACTCGCATCCTCCAGCTAATGAAGGCCTCTTCAAGTCAAACGACCTCGAATGAACTCTCTGTGCCTTTTGTATGTGTCTAACAACTACTCTAGGCACTGCCGATAAAGTCTGGAAACACAAAGTCAGCCAAGGGATACCGTTGAGCGGCGGAAAACTTGAACGTGAAGAATAGAAGCGGGAATAACGATTCTTGAAACGGCGGCGACTGGCTTGGTTGCTTAACATGGTGCCCTCGGTAGAGGAACTCAGTAGCTCGGAATGGTACGTATCTAGTGCCAGAGTAGTCTTAACGAACAGAAGGCCGAGTGGGTAACATGGCAAGCTTGTTAGTGAAAGATCGGAAAGGCCGTTCATTCGAAGTACCAGATGCTGACTGTTCTCTTTAACTAGGTCAATAATGAGGCCTGAGGCTCTGTACCTACTGAAATATATGCATATTATCAGCAAACACCGCTTTCTTCTCCATGGGAGCTACTTGTGGATCCTGGCCAATCTGCTCCACCATGACCCAATCTCTCCTGGGTTATAAGGTCTCCGCAAAAACTCCTCCATTTGCCACATACCACCATGCCTCTAAGAATACGAGACATCTCAACTTGGGTCGAAGTTGACGGACGGGAGCTTCAGCAGCATTTCTCATACAATCCAGATAAGCGTACAGCAGAATGCTGGATTCCCTCCGAGGAGGGAAAGGTTCGGACATCACTTGCGGCTGTTCCTAATCTTATCACTAACTAAACTTGACTAGGCGTTTGCTGTATGTTGGAGAAACCTTGACCGTGGCAGTGACACAGGCACGAGGCTGGTCATCGACGGGATGAACATCAAAGGCACCCACCTCTACCCTTTCCTGAAGAAACCGGGCAATGGCATCCGCATTGACACCCACAAACAAACCGGGGTCCAAACCTCGCTCGCTACCGAACGACCATTTATTTTTGAGAAACATTCCAGCATCTCCGGTAAGCCTTCTTATGCGGTATCCCATCTCCCGTGAATTTCCCGTGGATCGAGTGAATTTACCCATGTATGTTTACATAGATCGCTGTTCCGTGCCCTCAGGCAACGAGGCCGCTCGTCAAACGCCGGTGACTAATTTGGGAGGTGACAAGCTTGGAATGATCACGGTCATTGTCTCTGAGCTTGCCTCCCGAGATAAGTCGAGGGCGGTTGAGATGAGGACAGCTGTACCAGGGTGGCTGCCAGGGCAAGCCGCCAATGCGTTTGAGGCGCAAATAAATGGCTCCGAGCATGTTGTGCGGTGCGTTCTACACTTTTCTGCTTCCATTAAGTGCACTCGATGTTTACTCGAGTTTATTTTCAGGCTAGGAGAAAATAAAGATACGGCGGCTTGCTCGTACCGACAACGATATCATAGGGTTAGGGATATCGCCACCTTCATCTTCCGATACAGACCAGCAGGTGGGTTGTCATGGACATAAATCTCTTCTGTTTTCTCAGATTCTAATCAGCGTCTTCCACTTTATTTATCAGAGGTGTTGCGATCCATGTATTCCGGAGACTTGGTACCATCTCTTCCAATGTCGATCCCTGTGCGAATCCCACCGACGCCGGACTGGCTTAAGACCGTTTCTAGTGATTCGTGGGGCCGGAGCGGACACGAGATGGAGGAAGAAAAAAGGTCGAGTAGATCGAGATTGCTGAAGAAGAAGAAGAAGTGGGGTTAGTAGGTCCTGGTCACATCTTTGTTATACACGATGGAAGATGTGATACAGGCTTTGCGTTACTTATCTCCTGTACTATACACACACGATAGTAGATACCGCGAGTCTTTGAGGTTCAATTGGACATATGTGTCTGGCATGATGCGCGGATAGGGGTGATTGATCGCAGCGCCTGAGCTTGGCGAGCGACGCTCGAGCCTTGCATTGATTCCGACGACCACCGTCACCGTCCACCCATTCTCGAGACTTTACCACTACTGAAGTACTAACACCCACCACCCAAACCCAACTGCACACACATCGCAACCAGTAGCAAGACCATAATGGCTGACCTTGTCGACTCGATGCTCGACCTGATGCGTCGGCTCCCTCCAACACGGACGGAGGAAAACGTCGCGACGCTCGTCGATCTGTGCCCGGATTACGCTGATGACCTGCTCGGCAGCGTTGATCAGCCCTTGAGGGTCTTGCTCGACAAGGCGACAGGCAAGGAGTACCTGGCGTGTGATTATAATCGCGATGGAGAGAGTTATAGGTGAGTTCTGGTCAATTCTGAGAGTGAGTTGAGAGTTGTGGTTGGGTTGGGTTGAGGCTTATCTACAGCCGATGTTGGAGTGAAGGAACTCCTCTCTTACCAAGGAGGATCGTAGCTGCAGAGTGTGCTACTTTGCAGCCTCCCAGATTGTTGCACGACATGCAACCGCTGCTGCCAACACAGCTTCTTCCATAACACATTGCTGACATATTTACAGGTCGCCTTGGTCCAATGAATACGACCCATACATCGAGGACGGCACCGTTCCATCCGCTAAACTGCGCAAACTTGAGATCGCAGCCAACGAGGCGTTTGATACCTACCGCGAGCTCTACTTTGAGGGCGGAGCATCGTCTGTGTATCTATGGGACCTGGAAGATGGAGGGTTTGCGGGCGTGGTGCTGTTTAAGAAGAGTGAGTGATTTACGCGGTCTTGGGCTGTTGGTTGGATGAGGATTTGTTTTTGGTTGCGAGGACGAGGCATCGAGAACATTCTCAACAGCTATCATGTGCGGTCGTGACTGTTGGACTGCCGCAGCAGCAGAGGTCCTGTGTCCAGTCACCTCATCCAGTCACCTCATCCATCTTCTCTGTCATGTAGCTATGCAGGCGCTAACAAGTCTTATTCAGCAATGACACCGGCAACAGCGCAAGAACCATCGGGATCTTGGGATTCGATACATGTTTTCGAAACTGCTGAACGGGGACGTCAGGCGCATTACAAGTTGACATCGACGGTTATGCTACAGCTTATTACTCGGAGAGGGACCGAACCTGTGGTCAGTGGCAGCGAGAAGAAGAATCCTGAAGGGCTCAGGACTGATGGGGAGGTCACTTTGAGCGGGAGCATGACGAGGCAGGTGCGTGTGCTTTGGGAATGCATTATGCTGTTGTAGAATTTGTCGTTTCTCATCATGATTTGTTGTCACAGACGGAGCAAGATTGGCCCATCCAGGATGCGTCTTCGCACATAACTAACACGGGTAAGATGATTGAGGAAATGGAGATCAAGATGAGGGGGTTGCTTCAAGAGGTTCGGGCGTTTCATGTACGCGCTGGGGATTTTACTGATTTGATTTTTGTGACAGGTTTACTTTGGAAAGACTCGGGACATTGTGCATGATTTGAGGAGCGTTGAAGATCTAGAGAAGACGAGGCGGCAGAAGGAGCTGCAGAAGGAGTTGGTTGGGTTTATTAAACGATGAACAAAGAACAACAATGGACAGTGTATTTTTATTTCTGTGGATCCAGTTGTAATCGAGAAAAAGTGGCAAGTGCGGTATTGAACAACGTGTATCCGATCAGAAGGGCTGATGTGGATGAATACAGCTCTTCCAGCAGTGTAAGATGCGCGCGCTCGGGATTGAATAATTGGGAGCAATTACATCAAGAATCGGCATATTGCCAATGGAACAGTACAATGGGCGTTTCGGACAAGGATTCTCAAGAATGATTTTGTCCAGTTGATGGTGACAAGGTGTCTTGGTGTCACTGCAGTCGATCCACCTTCAGAAGAGAAAAAGCCAGCTGAACGAAAGGTGCGAAACTACCGCCTGCCTGCGAGGACAGCGTCGGCTATTGGGTTCGCATGAATGGTTACCTTTGCCGAAGTCAACATCTCGCATAGACAGACAAGTGCATAAAGTGGACGTACACTTGAAACCTTGATTTCTTGGAGAGGTCTATTCTTGTTGTTGACCGGTACCCGTTCCATTGAATCAAGGGTGTCGAGGCCATCGATGACCTTGCCAAATATTGTGTTGTTGCCGTCGAGATGGGGTTGCTTGGCGTAGGTAATGAAAAACTGCGACTTATTACTATCGCGTCCAGAATTGGCCATTGCAACGACCCCTCGGGCATTGAACTAGTAAAAAGGCAGATGCGGATCATTAGAACTATTATCGAAGCGAGAAAGGACTAGAGGGGATCAAACTGACTTTCAGAGTGGACCTAATTTCATCCTCGAAGGGTACGTCCCAGATGCTCTGGCCATTTTTGCCTGTCCCCGTAGGATCCCCGGTCTGAGCAATGAATCCCTTTATATTCCTGTGGAAAATGTTTCCATTGTAGTAGCCGGATGCGCAGAGGGCGAGAAAATTCTTTGTGCGGATGCTGTTAGACAGGAGAAGGCACATATCAAAGACTGAACATGCATACCTCTGCGGTTCTAGGCACTGCCTCGCAAAAGACCTCGATCTAATAGGAATATAGAGTTATATAGTGATGTACTCCGGGGAGAGCGCACTGGGACTAACCTTGAGATCGCCGTGGTTTGTGTGGAAGGTAACTGACTGGTATTATGGTTAGCGATCGCTGGTGATGGTGGTGAAGGAAGGACAGTACCATTTTTGGGTTGTGCCGGATTCGGAAGGCGAGATTTAATCGTGCCGTGATGTCACGCTTTGATGGAAGGACCCTAAATTGGCGATGAAACTCCCAGTCCAAACAAGATGGCGCAGAATAAATCTGCCCTCTCAAATCACTAATAGGACGCGTAGTCCGGGCCTGTCTGACTTCTCTTCCTTCCCCACTATCATCATCCCGACCTCCACATATCCCGCACAGGCCATGCGGACCCCATCCCTATACAGTCAGGACGACCCTATCACTGCCGCCCTCAAGCCATCCCCCACCGAGACAGACCTCGAGAGGCAGGAACGTCTCGAGGCCGAGGCTGAGGCGAAGCGCATCTCGGAGCAGATTGACGATGACCTCAAGGAGGAGAGGGAACTCCTGAGACGCAAAAAGGGCGATGTCAAGGTCTGCAATCCACCGGCGGTCTCTTTCAACTGCATATACTCACCTCCCCTATGCAGTTGCTGCTGCTCGGCCAGGCAGAGAGCGGAAAGTCGACGCTGCAGAAGCAGTTTCAACTTATGTACAAGCCCAGTTCAATTGAGCAAGAGCGCGCGTCCTGGACCACAGTTATCTATTTCAACGTCGTTCATTCTTTGAAACACATTTTATCCATCCTCGATAATTACGACGACTCTCTCGAGGGCGCGGATGCCACAGGGGACGAAACCACACCCCGGAAGACAAACGGCACACCCGAAAGTGCTTCACCTCCGTCCTCCAGTCTCCACCAGAACGGTTCGATGAACTCCCTGTCAGTACTAGACGAGGCGAGGAACGGCGCACTGCACATCGCTAACCTTCGTCGGCGCCTCTCCCCGCTAGTCGCGACGGATGAACAGTTGGCCAATCGTCTCACTGGTGGTATCACCGTCTCAGGATCTGGAAAAGGTTCTGTGTATGTTCGAAGCGGTTGGCAAGCACGGACAATAGAAAGTGCTCTGGGGAAGATGAAGAAGCATCGGCCATCAGTGGAGGAAGAGAGAGCGACCCGGGAGAATCTGGCTCAGGATCCATTGGTCAAGGAAATTGGACGTATGCTCCAGCTCTGTGAATCTGACATCCAGGAGCTCTGGAACCACCCAACCGTCAAGGGCCTTATGGCTAAGCGCAAACTGAAACTCGACGAGTGGTCTGAATTGTGAGCATCACTGTGCTCTTTTGCTATATCTTGGCTCTGATATCAATGCGCGCAGCTTTTTGAGGCACATCGATCGCGTAGCAGCTCCCGACTACGTTCCAACTACGGGTAAGCCCTAGAGCCCGCTCTCGAGCGCATATACTCACTACTTCCCTATAGACGATATCCTTCATGCCCGTATCCAGACCATGGGTGTTGCTGAACACACATTCGACGTCAATCTCCATGGTAAAGATGTTACTTGGCATCTTTACGATGTTGGGGGAGCGCGTGGCCAACGCCATACGTGGGTTCCGTACTTCGATGATGCCAACGCCATTATATTCGTCGCACCCGTTAGTGCGTTCGATCAGGTGAGTATATGCACTACTACTCCCTCTTCCCAATGCCTACTTTGTTTATTCAGTATTTGGAAGAAGATCCTCGAACCAACCGGATAGACGATTCTCTCCAGCTCTTCACACAGATATGCTCCAACGCTCTGCTTAAGAACGTTCATCTCGTTCTCTTCCTCAGTAAGGCCTCCATCAGGGTTCTGATCTGTCGTTTCTTACTGGAGATCATAGATAAGACCGATCTACTGCGAGCCAAGCTAGATAAAGGCCTCAGAGTCAAGAAATAGTATGTCTTCCGCCGCACTAGATGCACATCAATAGTTCTCTAACGCCCGGGCGGTTGGTATCCACAGTATTACATCGTTTGGGGACAGGTCCAACGATTATGAAACAGTCGTCCAGTATTTCCGCGCCCACTTCCTTCAGGTTCATCGGAAAAACAACGAAAACCGGCGTGTGTTGTATACACATTTCACCAGCGTTGTTGTGAGTCGACCTCCTGACTGATCATTTTGGATTTGGACCTTTTATCTGATACCGCATGTGATAGGATACGAAAACTACTCAGCGCATCATCGGCAACGGTATGCTTCACTTCCCACCTTGTTTAGGGACCACACTGACCATTTCATTTAGTCCGAGATTCCATCTTCCGGGGTTATCTTCAATCAGCGGCTCTTGTATGATTTGGTCAGAGGCCTTTCGCCACTCCATCCTTACTGGTTGCTACCATTCACTTCGTTCACTATAACCTTATTCGTATACGACATTTAATGCTTACTTTTACCCTTCGACGGTTGCACGTTTTTAATAATCCTTCCTGGGTCGCCGCTGTTGCTTTTTAACAGTTGGCATGCGTTGGGCCTCACGACACTCATTTTATTTTATGCTAGCAGTATATTCACGATATTACGACGCCGGTTTCGGGTTTTCGACCAATGTCCCCTCACTTCTCTCCCTTCTTGTTGTCTACTTCACCACACGTTTATCCGTTCCTGTCTTGTGCCTCTCCAGTCTGCTCTCCCTTCAACGTTGTTCCAAGATGTATATATTGTCAGGACTTGCATGTACATATTGTTGCTGTGTGTATCATTATTATCCCATATTCAATCGAATCATTTTTGCTTGTCAGTTCAGTGCTTCTCCTTCCCGTTGCCTCTGCTGGATATTCATCATAATCAGCGGTTCCACGTGGACAAATTGGTATCCTGGAACAATTGCTCAGAGCGATTATCCCGAGGTTTCAATGACATCCTGACGGTTTTAGTTGTATTGAGGGTTTATGGCGGACATTGTCGTCTTCCGAACGGTTCAACGAACGAGATCTGTCAGTGTCAAGTTGTCGTGTGCTCTGGCTCTGGAGAACTCGGAGACTGCTCCGCCGTAGTAGTATACGGCAGCACCTGGTCCAGCATCGCATTAGTGCATGAATCATGCAAACACTCACCGTTAAATCCTTCCTGTACGTACGGATGACTCGGGAAACGCGGTTCACAATGGCACGCACATGCGAGGTACGTCACAGTCCATGCCGACGCCATCTTACCACTACTACCATGATTTATACTGTGGCGTTTTATGTAACTGCTGGGCGGGCACAATGTGATTATGGAGAGATTTAGTGATTTGATTTTGACTGTGTATTGCATGGTGCGTTGGGCGTTGTGAACCACAAGTGCCGGATCTTGGCAAGGCGCGTTGTTGTGTGGAGACTAACCGCGGGTCGACTGCGGTCGTTGGCGCAGGCAAAGCCGTCGGGGCAACAAGATATCCGGAAGAGGAGTAACCGCTCGCCGTGCATTGGGCTCTACGGTTACATGACATCTCTTTGCGGGTTGGAAGGAGCACATAGACATCCTTGCATTACTACTCAAATTATTGTAAGGTTGAACGGCTCGGAACTCAGAGCTCCCTTGCGTAAGAAAGTGGCAACAGCCGTGTGTACGCGTAGCATTCCAAATGCTCGTTGAGTCGCGTTGGTGTTGAGTGATTCCCGTAGATGCGAGTTCGAGTTGTTTCCGAAGACGGATTCTCCGACGAGGCGTCAGGTCCTAATTATAAAATATCAACAGTAAGCAGGCTACAGTGATCAGCCAAAAGTTGTAAAAGAGGTAGGAAGGTAGGCGAACGGCTGGGATTCCTTTTTTGTCTGATATAATCAGACATAGATATATAACAACAGATCTGCATGATGAGAATGCGACCGCTGTGTGCGTGCCAGGAACGGCGAATGGGCAGTGCCTTTCTACAGCGTACCCGAGGTTGACCTTTTCGCCTTGAATTATTGATAGATTGCTGCAAACGAACGCACATAGTAGGTCTCGTGGTACCCCGAATAAGTAAACCGCGGAAAGCCAACGCCATAATCATAACGCAAGGTGGGTCATTCCGGATGGTGTGCTTCCCTGCCCAAATTCAGATGCAGATTTTAATAAAATAAATATCAGGTTTGTGCAATTGTGGAATATGGATACGGATATCATGCGTTTAAAGACAGCGGCGACTTGAATGAAACTCGGGGCTCAGGGACTCACAGAGAACATTGATGGAATTCGAAATAGCTCGGGGTCCACCTGGGATAATGGTTGCTTGGCGAGATGAGATGGAGTCAGCTGGACATTGAGATTGTCATGTCAGTGAGCTATTAATAAGCCGTGCCTGCACCAACCAGAAACATACCTACTAGATTGTGGCGAAGTTCAGGTTGGATGGAGGGCGTTGAAATTGTATAGGGTATAGCTTATTTTATGCCGAGCAAGACGGTCTGAAGGTAGGTACCGCAGTCCAAAGTTTGATGATCATTGTGTGTAACGGCGATTGACTGTTAATTAAACCAAGTGATCAGGTCAATATGAAAAAACTAGATTATGGTGCGCCCGGTGATTGCTTACCAGCACTGCAACAGGCGCAATGTGGTCTAGATGTCAGAGGATTTACATTGAAGCAAACCAAGAGGTTAAGCTTGAGCCTAGGTTGAGATTTTCGATTACCCAACCGGCAGTCTGATTGGCTGAAAGGTAGAAGCTCCTGGGAGCTTGACGAGCACTTGAGACAACACGCTGTAAGTGAAGGTTCAGTTTGCTGATACGACTGGCTCGTGAGCGAAGGGATCCAATGGATTGGCTCGAAGATGCATTACTTAAGCCGAGGTAGCTTCAGTCGATCTCATCTCTTGCCGCTTCGCTCAGCTGGGGCTACGGAGAAACGGTCATTACGCGCTTACATGAACCACAAGCTGAGTGACTCACAGAACAGGTTGATTATGTGTCATGCCAATAAGGGGATGGTAATCTTGTGTGGACGAGACGGCACGATATATGCCCACTTGATCTTGCCATTACCTCGAGTTGAACGCGCCGGTACATGCGGCAACATGACTGGGATAGTCCAGGTAAAATAACGAAACCACAGAATTACCAACCCCAATTCCAATCATGTTCCTCGGAGATCTATACCTTCCTCCGACTAAAGAAACTGCGCATCAGCACTTGCCTCCGCTCGCTCGGAATATACACAAGAAGCTCTTACCATACACATACTGCTCCAAAACTTCATCATTTCTCAGTTTCCCTTGATATCACCCCAGTTGTCACATGAGATCACCGGTTCACCAGTTCAGATAACCTGACGCCTAGATAGGTAGGCAGGTACATAGGGGCCGGTGTGGCTACCAAGGCAAGTAGGGTAGTCTCCTTCCGAAGAACAGAACACCCCACACAGTGAGCGGATATGGTCGTTTTGGGAGTCACGACACGTCAAGTCCAGCTGGCAGATATGTGGTCGCCTAGGTTGACTTCTCCTCCCTCTGCATCTTGGAATGATTGGATATGTCAAAACTGGACTTCGTGTGTGAACACAGAAACCGAAAGCGAGTGACCTGCGACCAGATAGGTTGGATGAATGCTGGGCAGATAATATCGAGTGTCAAGGGCGTACTCACGTTTAGAAGCGGAAAATTTGCGACGCCTCCAAGTGGCAAGTCAGTACTGCACATCGAGACCAAGTTCATACCAGCAAGTCAGGAAGGAACCACATCCGTCCGACGGACGATCCGACATAACATTGCATGACATATCACATCACATCTATCATGAGAAGTCGAAGCGGCGCTGCACTCACTTTGCGTGCCTTCTGAGAAGGAAGTGCCCAGGAAGGAACCAATTGCTAATCATTCGCAAGACGCACATAAATACACTGTGGGTATCGTAATGCATGACCTCTTGGGAGTAATATGGAATATGTATGGATGATGCACATCCGAGTCTTCTTTGAGTTCGGCGTCCGGGGATTTGGATTGGGTTAGAGTTTGGGGTGTGCACCGTTTGGGTATGTGAAACCAGAAGCAGAGTGGAGATGTCCTAGAGGGAATGACGGAAGTTGGTTGGCGTTTGAATGAGAAGAGGGAGAGAGGCGTATACAAACCGTTCTGAGTCCATGTCAATACATGCGGCTCAGATGCGTACCGTCCCGTGACAGAAGTGGGGGTAATTCCTTAGATAAATGGTTCCTTGAACGATGATTGAGCGCTAGATGAAGACAGAAGGTCACTAGTAACTTGTAAATGGTGCCCGCCGATCTTTGATGCGGCTGAAAGGTATCGCGAGATCCATGAAAGCATCACAGTAACGCTGAAATGCGCCATTGCCACTTGTTGATGAATTTTCCAACCTGAGCCTCCATTACGGGCTGCAGTTACACAAACTTATTGCACTGTTGATGGCAAAGTGGTATTTTGAATTTCTTGAGTGTATTAAATGACAATGTCGTCCTTCTTTTCCTCGGCCGCAGGGGCTGGAGGGCTCGGTGGAGCGGGAGGCAATGCAGTTGCCTTCCAGCCAGACCTGAAGGATGCGACGGCGGTTATGAAACCGAGCAAGTTAACCCAAAACTGGAGCCAAAAGTTAGTATGGACGAAAAAGAAAAAGAAACATTGATCCTACTTCATTCTTAATCAATCCATTCTCCAATGACCTGCATAACGATTTTCAGAAGGCTGCTAGGGACGGGCGAATATTCCGCTTACCAGTGAATAGTGAGAGGAAGGTTTCCGAGGTTGATGACAACTTCAGACCAGAATGCATCCCAGCGTTGGCTGATTTCTATCTTCTCTTCCGATGTGAGACCAGTTCCTTTGAATTTGCGGAGGGCACGCTGCTTCTGAATTAGGAGCTTGCGGTCTTCAAATAGGTGTGCGATGTGGAGGAAGACGTAGGCTGCCCAGAACCGAGTAGACCACAAAGAGAGCTTCCCAGCGTCTAGATTGAGCTTACGGGGTTTGGCGGAGAGCGAGGAGAGCGGGAAAGTGATGGTGGAAGGAATGATCTTGTGAGAGACAAGGTAATAAAGGTGCTCCAGCGGGTAGTATCCCAGCATGGACCAGCCTTGTAGCCTCTCAATAGTCAGAAGAGTACGGGTGACTGGAGGGTTACGCTCCAAGGAAACGAGCCATTGGACAATTGGAAGAAGACCTAGGTTGCATTAGCACTGTAGCTCATTCATGGGTTGGATATGCAAACATACCCCAGAATCGCCACAAAGTACGCGAATCACCAATTACACCGGCCAGTTTCGTGTATCCAGCAGCAGTACCACTCTTTGCAGAGGGTCTAAGGCCTGCACGATGCTGCAACCTGGCTCGCAATTGCAGCAGTTGGACAATCAACTTGAGCGCGTATTGAACAACCTGAGATGTGTAGTGACTTTCAATACGACATCACTTCGACTATCACGTAGACTGACCATGAAAAGCTTGCTAAACTTCATTGTCAGCATCGAATAATCTGAATATAAGAGTCCAACTCAACTCGCTTCCACTCCATGTTCCCAGGTACCGAATCAAATGGTCGAGTGTTTCCGAAGGCTTGACAAGTTGAAAGCAGCCCAAAATCGTGTCATTAAGACGAGCCATCGTCAAGGGTTTCGAAACTCTGGCCATTCTGTTGAAAGAAAGCTAAGAAAGCTAGAGGAAGGATGAAGTCGCTAGCCACAACCCTGCTACTAACTTTGGTCCCGGGTCCGTGATACACCGGGCGGGAGCGGCCAGACATAGCCGGCCCGTGGGAGCTGATGGTAGGGGCGAGTATAAAAAGCTCGCGTCCAGCGAGTGTTTTTCCTTTAGAACAATTTCGGAGGACTCAAAGTTCGGACTTGGTTCAGCTCTTCCGCCTCCTTGTCCGCGTTCCCGTCCTCTAGAGCGACCCAAAACGTTTACGAACGTTGGGATAGTTGTTTGCCTGGTCGATTTCGTTTGATCTCATCTCTTTTTCTTCGAGGCATCGCCTCGGCTGGTGCCCATGACGAGGAAAGTTTTGAGGAGAAATTTGCTGGGCTGGTGACTATCCTACAATCTTCTGTTGCTCAATACTTCTGTTATCACATCGCGTACAAATCAAATAAATTCTTTTCCAGTGAACTGCGCATCGAATTGTCTGAAGAATGAATGGAATGACTGGAAGTGTTTTTTTCAGTGATCACGATCGTCGAGCCTAATTTTAACGGCAACTGAATCAAGTGGTCGAGGCCGGCGAACAGGCAGCGATGAAGCTTGAAGCTTGAAGATCCGTCGGGAGCTGTGAGTTCGACCATTTTCTATTGCGATTCAGACGAGCTGATCGTGTGGTGGTTGACAATCCAGTCCAGGGAGCGTTACCAGCCAGGCAGGACATATCGCTTCACTGTCGAAAATAGCATCTTCCTTATCAAAGACAACCCTACACCAATGCCCTATCCACGATTACCTGAATGACCTCTATCTTTTCCTGCAAAATATCTATTCCAGAGTTCTCTACGACTCCAGGGCCGCAACAAGAGGAGGAGATTCGCCAGGCTGCCGAGGAGATGGTAAGTTCTTCATAACTGTAGGAGAATGAGTTTTCTCAGCGACTATCTAGGCATGTCTTTCTTCTGATGTTTCCTTCTTCAAGCAAAGTGACACTGGGGCGCTAGAGTCCACGCCTCGATTGTCAACTGTGTCCGGGGTTGAGCGTACTCATATTTGCGACGGAATCACCCAAGACTTTCGTATTTCGATGTTCGCCCAAGGCTTTACAGACGATCTGCGCACTGAGGAACCCGAATTCGGCTCGGACGATGCAGGTCCACCCTTGACATTCCATCTGACCATCACTCACATAAAAGCACCCTTAGTTCTCCTGCTTCGACATGGTCCGAGAAAATTACCTCGAGACCAAACGAGCGTCACTCCATGTTCAAGGCCAACGTTCTTCAGTGGATGGAACAAATCCTGACGGATCAGACCAGCCCTCTTCCAGTGCTTCCAGCCAAGATCGCTTACCCTTCCGGGTGGTACCAAAGTTACACCCACCATTCGTCGTCTACGCCGACGAGATACTGCGAGCCTCCAAGGGCGGGAGTGCATCCGTCCATGAACCTTTCAAAACGGAAAAACACGACATTCGGCCTGTTAAACCAAAACCGATTCGTCGCGAAGGCAAGGAGAACGTGCGTCCCGCTATACGCCGCAAACCAGTACCGAAGGTCGTCTTGGACGATAAAATTCGCACACCGTCGTTCATGAAGTTCTCGAGCATGAATTCCTTTCCTGTATTGTGGCAAATAAAAGGGAACGTCGACAATGGGGGTAAACTCGAAAGCTTGAAGACGTATGAGCGCACGGACGCCGTCCGGAATTATATCCTCACCCAGTTTCTCAGTCAGGGTGCGCAGGGCAAGGTGTATCTGGCAAAGTCAAAGGAGTCAAACAAGATATCGGCTATAAAGGTCATCTCCAAATTGGCGCTGGAAAGCTACCATACGTTGCTTCAGGAGCAGAAGCTCTTGAAAAGGATTAAAGGGCATCGTTTTGTGCTGGACATGGTGGACAGTTTCCATGATATGGAGAACTTCTATCTCGTTACAGTACGCTCCTAACCTCTTCGTGACGCTTCCTTTGACATTCTCTCATAGGACTACTACGCAGGAGGGGATCTCGCACACCTCTTATACAAGATGAAGACTTTTAGCACAGATATGGCGAGGTTTTACATATCTGAATTGGCGAGTACTACACAACTCAAATCTAAGTGCCTTACCTTTGACTAATGCCAACTCCGTCGTCTGCTCAGATCGTGGCCGTCAAGTTTCTTCACGGCAACGGAATCGTCCACCGCGATCTCAAACCAGGAAACATACTCATCAAGGCTGATGGTCACATTTGCGTTGTAGACTTTGGGCTCTGCAAAGATTTTACGTCCAAACAACATCACAGCTCGAGGAGCCGAGCCGGTTATGTTAAGTCGAATCGCCAGACTCCATCGGGGCCGACGACAGACGGGTTTGCAGGGACGCTAGTGTACATGTCCCCACAGGTAGTTTGTCAGGAGCTCTACTCGTACGAGACGGATTGGTGGTCGACGGGGGTGGTTTTGTATGAACTACTACAGGGCGATGTAAGTTTATTCACTTCGTGCTGAATCTGGATATGGACAGACACTGAAGCTTTCCCTGGATCCTAGACTCCATGGGTTGGGTCAGATCTTACCTGTATGATGAGGAAGATTAAGAAGGAACCTGTAATCTTCCGTACACTCGGGATCGATGCGGATGCGAAGGACTTCGTCCTCAAGGTCAGTTTGAATCACTGGTTGTTCTTGCTATGCAGCCTATACCTTTGTCGCACAGCTGTTGGAAAAACAAGTTGAAAAACGCATCGCGGTTTCCGATTTCCAATCACATCCATTCTTTGATTCGATGTAAGAAGTGAAAGCACCTCAGCGCAACAATCTACCTAATTACCAATTCCTAGAAAATTCCCAGACGTAGAGGCGGGTCTCTTGAAACGTAACCCTTCTTTCCTACTGATTTGTTCGGTGTAATATCTGACGCGGCACCCCCACTCCAGCCCCATACATCCCCAATACCGACGATGACATTCCACCCGCTCCTATCCGAAACAGGGAGAAGATCTACGTTGGTAGGAGATATAAGAGCGATGTTGATCCCTTCCCAGAGTACAACTATGACTATCAACCCCCAGAGCACAACTTCGATCTGGAAGACATCGTCAACAACGCCAAATCCTTCTTTCCCTTTTATTCCTCCAAAAGCTTACGGAAGCCCAACCGAGTGTCTATCCAATCAGATCTCCCCACTGCTCCTCGGACCAAGACTTCGCGGACCTCGCAGGCTTCTGCCCTTTCAGTCCTGAAACTCGGCCCATGGCCAAAGGCATCGTCTACCGCTTCCAGGGCCGACATCGCGGAAACACTGTCGTCAGCTACAAGTGATACACTCTTCAATCTTGCTCGTAGATCTTCTGCCATTCTGGCGCACTCAACAGGCAAACGTGCAGCTGCTGATATGTTCTCTCGGGCGCGAGCGAGGGCCAAACGGATCCACTCTATCTGCTCTGGCTACAACCTTTCTACCAATTCTCAGCATGACGTCCCTATCGGTACTACCGTTGCAGTTGGTACAGTCTCTCCTGTCCTCGAGGAGCCTGATTCCCTCGAGTCAACATCCGTGTTCGCTGTTGGAGAGGCATCCCCGTCGATATCTCAACCGTCCCAGTTCCCCGAGGCGTCAGTATATCCACCCTCTTCAACACCAAACGGTAAACTTGATATCAGCCCTGGCACGACTACCAGTCTGACACCTCCCATTCCGTGCGTTGTCGCGGGCTCGTCCTTGAATACGACTACTGGGTCGTCCACTCTCCACAGGAGCGGCAATTCTCTATTCTCGTCGGCCAACAACCTCACTGAAGGAAATACCACCGATAACACTCTCGCCTCGTCCACATATTGTTCGGCTGTTTCACCATCTTGCCTGCAAGAGAAGGCCTGTGCAAAGGCGGACTTGGCGTCAGGGTCAAGCACTGTAGTATGCTCGAACTCTGGACAGGGTGCGCCAGCTGAAAGCAGATCTTTGCTGATGGTGCGTCGAACGTCTCATTCGGTGAAGGGTGCTAGGGTTTTGCCGCCAACATGCCCCCATCGGATCGCCAGGCTGCTCAAGGATGTCTCTCGGTCTCTCACTCGGACTGTGAAGCAGATGGTGTTGTTGTGGCACGATGGCCTTGGGTCTGACCTGCTGGCTCCTACGACATAGCGATTTTTATTAGCTACAGCACACAAGACACGCTCGCTCTTTGCCCTATCTTGGAGTTTTCCCAGATTTCTCGTTCTCAATTCGTTGATCCTTTGCAACCCGCCTTTATGTTTTCTACTTTGTCCTTCTTGATCGCAATTGCTACCTACTATGTCACAGTCCACAGCCTTTCATTTTGCTTTCCTGCATTGTATGCAAAATCTCCTGTATACCTTGTCCTATCGCAATGTACTTCCATTCCACCCCAAAAAATTCTGAATTGCTTTGTTGCATTCTCTCCATTCAATTGTTAATATTCCGTACATCTATCATCTACCAGATCTACTCTCCACTCGTTTATTCCTCCATATCTCCAGACTTGATCACATCGTCGATCTTAAGTACCGCACGGACGAGCTGCAAGTAATAACCTTTAATCAGTACTTTCACCCACAATGAGAATCAGGAAAATGAAGCACGAACCTGAGTAGCAAGCAAATACTGCTGTCTCTTCGAGATCAAAGGATCATACACGAACTGCTCCTTCATGTCTGTGCACAAGCCTCATTAGCATCGCATTCCATAAATATAACGAGATATATCACGTACCATTGTGTCCCTTGCCGTTACAATCGATACCCAAGTTGGGGTTCTTCTCTGTCACCTGGCGTGCACGCACATCGGTGAGGGTCTCGATCGGCGAGAGACCGCTGTTCTCAGCGAGGGCGAGCGGGATGCATTCGAGGGCTTGAGCGAAGGAACGCATGGCGTATTGCTCGATGGATGGAATCTGTGCACACAGCGAGAAAGGTGTAAGGTTGAACATTGAGAAAAGAAGGCTATTGATGCATCGTAAAGTGCACTGACCTCATCGGCAGCTTGGAAGACAGCTCCTGAGCAGCTGATGTCAGCTGATCCTCCACCGTATACGATGCGGTTGTCGACAACGATGTTGCGGACGGCGCAGATGGCATCGTGCAGTGCTCGCTTAGCTTCATCGACGATCTAATGAGATGAAAAAGGTGTCAGCTTGGAACGAGGAAGTGGTTGGGAATATCACGAACCATCTTGTTGCTACCACGGACAAAGATAGTGACGGCACGGGTGTTGGGGCATTCTTCGATGACGAGCATCTTGTCGCGCGTCGTTCCAAAGGAAATCTCCCGCACCACACCGGCAGTTCCGAGCTTCTTAGCGGTGAGGTCTTCGAAACGGGGAACGATTCGACCTTCCGTGGCGAGTGCAATCAACTGAGGGTCAAACGTGTAAGAGACGAATCGACGCGTCAAGATTAAACGACAGACCTCGATCTCGGGACCGCCAACCCATCTCACCGCAGGCAGCTCATTTTGCATGAGCAAGTGGTTAGCTTCATCATCGAAGCCCCACTGGCAGATGACAAGGTTGGCACCGGTTTGTTTGACCTGCTGGATCATGTCGGCGAATTTCTCCTTCTCGTAGGTTTGCAGACGCTTGAACTCCTCCACAGAAGTAATGTCGAGCTTGTGCTTTGTCTTGGGGCGGGGAGGTTCGAATGGACATGTGAGGATGGCAATTTTAGCGTTATGGACTGAACGGGGCATCTGGGGGTGCGACATGTCTTTGTCAAGGAGTACACCGCGAATGAGGAGGGTGTCGGCGAGCGAACCGCCGACTTTGCCATCGACCTTGATGAGATCGAAGGGCACGTCTTTGCGGTCGATGTCTGCCACGGTTAGCACCGCGTCTACTGCGATTTTAGCAAACTGATGATGCTCTTTGGAGACACTGTTTGATCAGTCAGACAATGTGTATTTGGATTTAATAGAGTGCTGTTACGCACATTTTGCTACCAAGACTGGTCATAGCAGTTTTGATTAGGCTGTCAGTGTCCTCTTTCGAGTACTCGACACGATCTGAGATTTTGTCGAGGTGCTGGACTGCGACTCCGCATGCGCGTTCGAAGCCATCCGCGATCCTTATGGGATGGATTCCTCGATCCAAAAGAGCTTCACTTTGCTCGAGAAGAGCTCCTGCAAGAACTGTTTTCGCGGTAAGACGATTGAACGAATTCGATCTTGAGTCAAAAAAAAACGCACCAACGACACCAGTTGTTCCATCCCCGATCTCATCGTCCTGGCTTTTCGATAACTGCACCAAAAGCTTCGCGATCTGATGTTCGACCTCCATCTGTCCAAGAATCGTGGCTCCATCGTTCGTCACAGTGATATCACCGTCTGGCGAGATTAGAATTTTATCCAAACCTGAGAAAGAAGGATGAGTAAGTCGGTCTCTTGGGTTTCATTGAGAAAACGAGAAAATACCTCGAGGTCCAAGGGATGTTTTCACAATGTTGGCGACAGTTCTGGCAGCCAGGATGTGTGACTATGGTTTTGCCCGGTTCAGTTATCCATATCTTCCAATGATGCTGTAAAACCTACCTTGATTGCCTCGAGTCCATGAGTCCGCGTTTTCCTGCCCTGCTCCCTTAGAATAATGAATGGTCTGCCATACTATCGAAACTGGTTAGCTTCTTCAGTGAGCTTTCAGCAGAAAAAATACCTCGTCCGTCGTATAAACGGCAGAATTGGGGTCGATTTGAGGGGCAGCCATGATAATTGCAGATTGAGAGGCGCGTCGCGGGCAGAAATGTGTGACAGACTGAGCCCGTGACTGACGAGCGTGATCTGACAAGCCCAAGCAGTAATCTGAACTGAACAGCCATTTGTTAATCTTTCCATCAGCTCCAACTACTTTCATTTTTAACGACACTTATACTTGCCTGGACTCATTCTCAAAAATCTCGTAAAATCAACTAGACATGGAAGGCGAAGTCGATGCTTGGATCGAGCAACTCAGCCAATGCAAGCAGCTCTCGGAGGCCGATGTCAAGCGACTATGCGACAAGGTGAGCATCCCGAGCGCATGGCCCCCACGTTCCTTCGTAGTCGGCGCCTGTGGTGCTCCGATGAATGGTCACTGCGGCATGGTTGGTTAAGGATCGCTGACAACGATGGTTCTTTTGCCAGACACGGGAAATCCTGATGGAAGAGTCCAACGTGCAACCGGTAAGATGCCCAGTGACCGTCTGCGGTGATATCCATGGACAGTTTGTACGTTGCATCCTTTCATTTTCGATATCGGCCCCAAGTTTACTCATATGCGATGCGAATTACTCCTGAACTTCGATGTTGACGCCCAACTGGAATGCCCACAACCCTCGCCTTGTCACTCGCCCGACATCAGCACGATCTCTCAGAACTCTTCCGCATTGGTGGCAACTCGCCAGACACCAACTACCTTTTCATGGGTGACTACGTCGACCGTGGATACTACTCTGTTGAAACAGTGACCCTCCTCGTCGCCCTCAAACTCCGTTATCGCGATCGTGTCACCATCCTGCGGGGCAACCACGAATCAAGGCAGATCACGCAAGTCTACGGATTTTATGACGAATGCTTGCGGAAATATGGGAATGCAAACGTTTGGCGATTCTTCACCGACCTATTCGACTTCCTGCCTCTCACCGCTCTCATCGACAATCAAGTGCGTGCCCATCTCTCTCTCTAGATTTCCCCTTTGCACCGCCCTAGGACCCACATTCGGAGACAATGGGGCCCAGACATGGCATTTCTACAGTATACTAATGGCCTCTTTTATTATGTTCTTTGAAGAAACGAAGTTATTGTTGTGTTTCGCGAGACTGACATGCTATTTGTACAGATATTCTGTTTGCATGGTGGATTGTCGCCTTCCATTGATACTCTAGACCATGTGCGATCCATCGACCGAGTTCAAGAAGTGCCCCACGAAGGTCCCATGTGCGACCTTCTCTGGTCTGACCCCGACGATCGATGCGGATGGGGAATATCACCCCGTGGTGCTGGCTATACGTTCGGCCAGGACATCTCTGAAGCCTTCAACCACAACAACGGCCTCACATTGGTAGCACGGGCGCATCAATTGGTTATGGAAGGTGGGCGATCTTATCGTTTATTCTTGTGGTTAGGTCGTCTGACATGTCAATGTGTTACAAAGGCTACAGCTGGGGCCAAGATAGGAATGTTGTGACGATCTTCAGCGCTCCCAACTACTGCTACAGATGCGGAAACCAGGCAGCCATTATGGAAATAGATGAAAAATTATCTTACAGTTTGTCAGTTGCTTTGCAAATCTCCGGTGACGCCCACTGATCCATTTTGCTTGCAGCCTGCAATTTGATCCTGCCCCCCGGGCTGGCGAGCCCCTTGTTTCACGACGTGTCCCTGATTACTTCTTGGTGCGTTTGCCTTTATTCTTTTGTCGCCCACTCGCTAATCGCGCTCCACTTCAGTGATAACTTGATACGTAATACAATAACCTACAAGACGCTTATACCGTGTACCACGAATGACCATTGCAATGAATTGTCCAGCTTCCGACCATCATAGCCAAGTCCACAATTCAAGACCGACTGGGCATCCTCAACCTCTTGGGCTATGTACGCATGAACTTTCCAGCTTC
Source organism: Coprinopsis marcescibilis (assembly GCA_004369085.1). Lineage (NCBI taxonomy): Eukaryota > Fungi > Basidiomycota > Agaricomycetes > Agaricales > Psathyrellaceae > Coprinopsis > Coprinopsis marcescibilis. Next base: position 158,100 of record ML210164.1, on the reverse strand, counting down.
GTTTCGCGACACCTTCGATACCCGTTGCGTGTTTTTATAGACACTCCAAATCTCATCGAAGCTGTGCTTCTTGCTCTTCAGCCGTTCACTGCTACTAGGAAAGGCTCCGGGGTTCCGCTCCCGCTTTCGTCTTTACTCCTTAGCTTCCGACAATCAAAGAAAATATGCAGGAATTGGGGCGGCATTGCATCACGTGCGGCATGACGTCAAACGGGCCCAGGCGACGACCTCATCAAGTATATCATCCCTGGAGTATATGAGACTTCCTTTCGATTTAGTTTCTCTTTCTCATACTCACACTCGCGCTCGCACTCCTTTCTCTCTAACAGCTTCACAACGCGATATTACCATGATTCCAATTTCTGTTTCTCGTCCGGTTTTGCGTGGTGGCCTGCAGAGGATGGTGGCTGCCTCTGCTGTGTCTAGGGGTCCTGTGGAGAGGCATAACAGTACCAGGTGAGACTTGTTTCCATTCGCGTTGAAGCGGGTGTGGTGAGAGGTTGTATTGATTTCATTTCGCTGATGGTACGGTAGAATGTATTCAAGGTTGTTACTTCTATTACCTTGCGATTAACGGCCAGGACGTGTGCTAGAGTTGGGGCTGATGTCAGTTCCTATTTTCTTTAGCACGATGCACGACAATGATCCAGAGGTACAGTTGGCCCCTTTACCCATGAGAATCCGATCCTCTTAGGGGCTGATTTTTTGTGTTCGTAGATTCTAGAGCGCGAGAAGCACCGCAACCTGACGGGGAAGACCAGTTCCAACCTTTTCCCTCACGCACCGGGGTGGAATGAAAAGCTGGCTAGTGCGTCCGAAGCGACAGTCAAGGTGCGTCAGGCCAAGCTCCCCTCACCTCATTACAGCTTCTTACGATTGTATCCCCGCCCATGCACAAAACACAGGCAGACAAGTCTACGGACAGCCCCCTCGAGATGCAAAAGCGAACGGTCGATGATATAAAGTTGAATCTTGACCCGGATCACAGACAAGGTTCTACCGACGCTTTATATACCCTCGACGAAGTAACTGGACCTCTCAAAACAGCTCGAGGTCTTGAAACGACTGACGAGGTGATTGTGAACGCAGGAAAAGTCGTGAGGAACACGCAGAGGAAGAATTTCGTGGAGATTGAAATTGAAGAGGATTCTCGGATGACACCGAGCGAGGAGGATGTGAGTGCTCTTCGATGTCGGTTTAGGTTTTGAATGTGTTGCTGAGACTGTGGGTTAGGTTAAAGCGGATCGGGGGGAGTTGGTATAAAATATTTTAGTTGGGATAAATCAAATGGACTGCCCTCCATTGTAACATTATGAACACCCACGCTTTATCTATGTTCTTTGCCTTTCGCTTTGTACATTTGGCGTCCATTTAAGTTTCGATATTCGAGCCTTTTCGTGCGCGCTCTCCATCAACTGAGCAATCGGTTGTGTAGTTCGCCGCGTAGGGAATCTTTGGATGGCCCAGAATTCCGAGTGATGCATGCATGACCAGCATGGCACTTTTTGTGATCGAACTTGAGCCACAGGGGCAGTTGGCAACTGGCACACTTGCAAGTTGCCACTCATGTCCTCCAGTATGAGACCCACGAAACGAAGGAAGATACAGCATTGGACTTGGAAGACTCGAAGGCCGAAGAAGACGAACCCAAGCCGACCTCGCGCAACGGAAAGGGAAGCAAAGTGTCGGCATTAGACCTAGAAGAATCAGACTCTGAAGACCAAGATTCTCTCATGTTCGAATGCGACGCTGACCTGAGGCCAGTGAAAGAGCTACAGGGTGAGCCTCAGCCACTAACCCTGTCAGTACGTAGATCTTGACCGGTGTGGCCACTTAAGACCTTATCGCATTCGCGGACGACGAGCTCATTTATGACGAAAGGACCAAGGAGTGTTACTTCTCCAGGGATCCTCCACAACTTTTCGATTTGTCGATGCCAACGTTCTCATCTGGCCTACCTCGCGAAGTCCTTGAAGATCTGACGCGGTTTGGTCCGCCTAGGAAATGGAACGAGGGAAGAATGAGTTCTGGTCTCGCTCCCCAACTTCCTGAGGAGTTGGAGTCTCGTGCACAACTGCTGTCGCCATCAGACCTCCAGCTAGCAGATGCTTTACACACCGCGAAGCAGAGGGAGAAGTGGCGTGAGGATGGTATACAAACCGAGTACCTTAGGGCGCTCGTGGATCTTCGGATTGCGAGGGCGAGAATGGTCGTTGCAAGGGCTGTCAACATGGACGAAGCCAAGGCCAAGAGGTGGGAACAACTTCCTAAGCCTGAGATATTGGAAAGTATCGATTGCAGTCCGATAACAACCTTGAAGAGGATGTATGGATTCGTATATAGTACAGACGGAGTGCACGTGGACTATTGATATCTCTGTAGCAACCTCTTTCGAGGTTTCGCAAGTTAACTCGCCAGGGTTTCTGGGACGACAGGTACAACGGCCACTTCTGTTTGCTTTTCGTTATCTTCAAATGTGGAAGAGGCTAGTTGGGCGCTGATTCCAGATACTACCAGATCCCCATTCCCCAACTTTTCATCCTCGTCCACATGTTTGTAGTCCCATTCGCTGATCCCGATCTTGCCGCCTAGTGCTCGCCATTTGGCTTTCCAACGTTTCGAGTTGTTCTCGCACATTTCTATCAACGCCGGCCAGTATTTGTGGTGCTCGTACTCGAAGTGTCTGTTACCTTCCCACTCTTTCATTAACATATCTTCAGTGAAGACACCATCTTGGAGAACGGATTGGTTGAACTTGACTTTGGCACGCGTCACTGGGTCCACGAACGGGAGGACTAGTTTCAGAAAGGCATTGATGAAGAAAGGGACGTTGATGATGGAGCAGATGCCAAGGCGTTCGGGGTAGTGGGCGTGCAGAATGCTGATGATCGACATGGCCTCGCCGTAGTTCGGTTTCGCAGCACGCTCTGCAAAATTAATCAGGGCGTCGAAGGTTCTGCAGTTTGACGGTCAGTATTCAGTGGTAGAGAGTTGGAGAACAAATCTTGGGGTCTCACTCAACGCCCGGGGCCATCATGTCGATCCCCCTTTCGATAATCCAAAAGGTGAACCGAAGATGCTGTTTCACATCCTCGGTATTTTGACGACTGGGAAAAGCATAGAACGCAGGTCTTCCGTGGATATCGAAACCGAACATGACATGCTTTCCGGTCACCGCCTATACATGGTCAAATAAGCATTTTTCAGCCAATGGCTGCATGGTGCAAGAGACCGTACCTCAGGCTCAATAGAACTTGCGTATGAGGGGTCATCCATCCGGTTTTCGCGTCGCCACCGCAAGGTCGCTTCGATCTTCTGTATAGCTACCTGTGCATCCCATTTCGACGCCCGAAGGTATCTGCAGTGTGTACAAGCAGCTGCTCATCAGACACATTGGATTCCTGACCTCGTGTTGCAGAACGCACCTGAGGAGACAATGGCGAGACAACCAGAATCGCTCGTCTTCAGTCAGCCCTCCCTTCTCTTCCTCGGGCATCTCTGGAATGACATAGTCTTCCTTTGTAAAAGGCGCCAGCACCTGGTTGTAAAGCTCTTGTTCTGAATCGGACAGCGTCTCGTGAGGGTCGGAGGTGTGGTACCCTGTCAGTGCTGGGACAGGTATATGAATCTTCTCCTGCGTTTCTGGGGCAGTTTCAGTGGTCATTTGGGGTGGTGTATACCTGGAGGCTAACTGAAGTCAGGTGGTAAGAGGACAGAACAAGGACCATAGTGGCAGGCTCTAATTTATGTAATGGCGGTGCACGTCAAAAGAAGAAAGCAACTTGGGGCGCCTTCTAGTTCTGGGGAACGGATCAATGATCTGCTGATGACTGCCGCTCGGCACAAACGCTTGGCATGGGCGCTTATACCAATTATAGATGCGAGTATCCCGAAGGCCACTTTGCAGGTTCTAACTCATTATAAGCATTGAATAGGGCCTAAATTACTTTCCTAATGTCTAAGTCAGATGTTGGAATATCCAACATAATCTGGGGAGCCGAGTGGCTCCTGTTTCTGCGGTATGTATCACCCTCTTCGTTGAAATCAGCATCATTATCAAACGAAAACGTCGAACTACGTTTAATGAAGTGCAGCGAGTCGTCAACGAATGAGCAGAGCCTCTCAGATATTGGAACAATGTCACGACCTAGCCCGACCCGAACATTAATCAGGATACACGCAATTCCAGCAATCGCCGGAAATGCGTGTAGCGCAACCTCAAACAGAGGTGACCTAAACTGAAAGGAGAAAAATATGAATAGACACCATGCTCTGTCATAAATCAATGAGCGGAACATATTAAAATGATCTGAAAATGACTTACGACCAAATGGCTGCGCTTTCAACGACTATAACGAGAAGAAACTAGATGCAAAGAGTTGAGACGATGTTTATCTGAACAATCATCTGTCAGGCACACCTTCCACTTCGATGTGTCAACCGAGAACGAATTGCGCAGTATTCTCGAGAGATAGTAAGCAATAGCAGCTAAAAGCCGTCAGGTCATATGTTTGTGATGTTTGAGCGCAGTTTCAGTTTCATCATTCACCTGCGCAATAGAAATTTGTGCTGTGATTAAGAAGTTAATAACTTGGCTGATGAGCGCCCAAAACTAAGGGAGACATACAACATTGCCGATCCTGCGGCGCAAATAGTCGTCATGTTGGTTGAGATGCGACGTTCAGGGGCCCTTTCCTTGACTTCCCAAAAGAAGAGGACGGCCGCAACGGTTGAGAGTGCTATCATTAGAGGGCTCCACTCAGAATCAAGATTTTTAGTTGTCACCATATCTTACCCCCAAAAATAATCCAGCTGATGGCAGGCGGAACAAGAGCAAGCCAGGATCGGCTGGAGACAATCCAAAGCCTCCACATCTGCAAGTAGGTCAGGTTAGACACTAGCCGGTGTTGTGGTTCAAAGTTGGCATACCAGAATTGCATCTGTCACCACCGTAGTGACAAGCGCCAGGGCCATACCCACAAGACTGATAGGTAGTATTCGGTCGGATCGTTTTGTTAACGAAGAATCCGACAGTATTATCGTTGCACGGGCCATCGTAACTATCCAGTGCTGCGTCGAGAAGGAGAAGTGGCAAACAGTAAGTAGCACTCTTTCTGAATCACTCGGAAAGCTATCATGGCTTACAGCAGGGACTAGGAGAAGAAGGGCAACTGTCCCGAGTACCGAAGCCTTGAGAAACTGACGTCGAAGCCGGTTGGTGCGTCGGTATACTGGTTCCTGGCGAAAGGCAAGTAGATAGATAGTAACAAGGGCCATAACGAGGAATATTCCACAGAAGACACCCTCTACTGCAGCGGACAAGAAGGCACTGAAGAAGACAGACTGATTCAGAGGCACCATCATTTGGGACATCGTTGAGTCACACTTGAGGTAGGAGAGATTAAATCGTGGGCACTGGGGTGGCTTCCCAACCTTTTTAAAGTCGAGGCCGCTATCATGTCATGTAGATTGGGGCACTGATGATATGATCATTCATTCAGCTGCGTGAGACGGGGTTCTATCTTTGGCACCTGGCTTAGACGTATCAAGGTTCTCGCTCAAGCGATATGAACTCAAAAAGAGCCAGATGATGGAGCTTCTGACAGATTTTTGGCGTGCGAAATACCGCATCACCGCTATTGGCCAGAATCACTTCCGGCCTCATTTCAGATTGCCGTTCATCAGGCCTACATCATCGTCGGGTTCATGTGAGATCCTGCTGATACAGTACATACAGTCCCTGAGCGCTTTGTGCACCCTATGTAGCCTGTTGACTTAGGTTGTGAGTGGTAGCCCTGGGATCCAAGTACCTGACAAGCATGGTCTCATATGAGGACAGTCAATCCTTATGAATCATTTATACGGTCCGGAATGAGGTAACGGTAACACTGATACAAATGTGCTATTGTATTCTCTAAGACGATTTCTACTTTCTGCTTCACAAACCGTGTGAACAGGTGTATGACTCTCTCGTGCGACTCCTGATAAGGTTGACGGACACTCCGTGGCAGGCGAGGCATGCCCATTTTCAAGACAGGCATGGAAATTGAACTTTGAGGCGACCGGTGTTGGGGCGGTGTCGCGACCAAGTCCCACCCGGCGGTTGATAAGCATACATGCGATCCCAGCGATCGCAGGGCATCCGTCGAACCCTATAGCTTCTATTGGCGAACGGATCTGGAAGGATATGAAAATAAATAGAGCCCAGAGTCTGAAAAATAAGTACATTGTCAGTTTGAAAGTTACTTCGGTCTCGATACTCAAGTACTCACACCCAAATAGCAGCACTTTCAATTGTGAGCGTCAACAAACGCTAGCCGCAGAAAATCTTTAATCTACTGCGAAACGACAAGCTTACGAGTCGCGCACCTGAAACCTGTATTTGTTATCACGGAACAAAGCATGTGATTGAAGTCGGAAAAGGAAACATGCAAGCCCGACTAGAGGTGGATGTGAGGTTAGCTTTGACGGTGTCACGGTGTGGCTCAACGAAGGAGCTTACACGAGCAATACAAGTTGACCCTATAACATGTTTGTGGTCATTACATGATGAAACCACATACCAGTAAGCATACACGTACAGTATTGTAGCGGCCGCAGATAGTTGCACCCAATCCCTGCGATACTGATCATCACCTTCGTCTCGGACAAATAATAGTGCTGTATATGTGTAACTTGCTAAAGGAGGCCGCGGTGTTAGGTCGGCACATATCAAAGCATACGGTCTCACCACAGACGAGGGCGTAGGCTATAACTGGTGGGAGGGCAACGAGTTTTCTGCAGTCCGAGAGTATCCAAAGTCTCCAGATCTGCCAACACAGAGCACTTCAGCATCATTCAAGTGGTACCGAAGCCAAAAGGTACCCGTACGTACCAGAAGGGCATCAGCGATACTCCCTGTGCAAGCAATAAGCGAAATTTTGGCTAGTCCCAAAGGCTCGGAGGGGTTATCCATGAAGGGGAAAGCGGAAAAGGTTTCAAAAAGGGGCGAAATAATTTTGATGACCCGCACCAGGGTGCACACCCAATGCTTCTCAGAACGTTAGCCCCAGTGCCTTTCTGCATCACAAAAAGAGATGGACATACCGCAACAATAGAAAGGAAAAGCAAAATGCTACCAACTACCAGAGGTCTACCAAGTCTGCGAAGGAGTCCAGCTCGCCAGGCAATACGACTGGTAGTAGGAGGGTTGATGAGCAAAGGAATTGTGGTGGAAAAAAGGACGATGAACATCCCAGAAAGAACCCCTTCAACGCCAGCAGACACAACAGAAACGACCAGCTTCTGGCGGTAGAAGGTCACATCAGCCATGGGCCGAACAACTGGGTGGACAAAAGGACGTCAAGCCAACCATCTACCGCTTAGACCCGTTCCCGATTTTATAGCTATTTATTTAGGGACCTCAATTAAGGCTCTATGTACGGCGATGTCAAGACCTGTTGTTACGATCAGGCCTCGGAGAAGTCATCTGGAAAGATTTCAACGAGCTGTGTACATCCTGCAAAGGAATGATTGCAGACGGAAATGCCCCCACACCGGTTCCATATGTTACATTTAAAACGTATACGACATCAATGAGCTGCAAGTGCTCCAAGTTCCTGACTAGCAATCCGCCTCTATATAACTGACAACCTTCCAAGTTCCAAGTTCCACGGTTGTCTACCCGTTCGGACAGACTTTGTAGATCGCTCGGGAAAAGGCAATGTAGCGGGCCACGAATTACCCACAAATAGATTTCAATGTTGATATCATCCATCATCTCAATTTAAAGGGCAATGTCTGTTGGGATCCATTATTGTCAAACGTAAGTGATGAACAAGATATCATCAGTCAACTCAGTCATCGTCGCTTTCACTGAGATCCCACTGTTCGAACATTCGCTGATGATTCTCAACCCATCATCCCCATCTTCCGTGACAAAAGGCATATCTCTTTCAAGGAAAATCAGTGCTGACTTTGTACCTTTCTAGCGGTGAAATTGTGGCGCGAGTCAGCAAGGCGCTTTGACGATGAGGCTGCTTAACAATCGTACAATGGCAGTGAGTGATCTTTTTATTTGGCTACAACAATCTTCTACTGGTCGCCGGTCAGTGCAGGACTATTAAAACTTCCAGCTTGTAGCTCACAATGACACGAATGATGCGGGACCGTGACTTTGGAACCGGCATTGGGCTTTCCACCGATGGCGATGTACGACTATGGTGCATGTCAGATTGGTTCTGACCATTCTCTTTCTGAGAGAAGCCGACAGAAGCAAACCATGAAGCCAAAGAATCGATCCGTACTAGGTAGAGGCATTCATACGAGCGCCTAAAACCGATCAGCGACCAGCAAGGTGAACTGGCGCTGATCGCGACCTCATGGCTGGCTACGCAGCCAGACAACCAGTCTATGTCATCAGTATTGCTACCTACTAAGAAATTTATTGCCTGAATTGACCGATGCCCCATATCTATTAGACTACGACCTGCAGGGCGAGCCCATTCACGGCGGATTGAAAGTTTGGTCGTTAAATTAAAGGTGTTCAGTATTCAAGTGGTTCGTGTGGCACCTAAGATTCGGACACGGGTATCTAAGCAATAATTATATACAACAGTAGAGTGCGACTAAAACAATTATTACTCCATACAACGAAGATCATATATCACACTCTCAACGTCCATCTACTTCGTCTGTCAAACATCAACAATGTTCCAAAATTATGCCAACACCTTCCTCAGCCCCTCCTTTTGCGCAGGTGAAAGCCGTTCGGGGAAAATAACATCCCATTTGACGATGAGGTCACCTTTTCTTCGGATCTGGCCGTCCTTGCGAACAGGCATACCTTCCCCGGAAACAATTGTTTCCATACCAGGCTTTACAATGCCCAATGGGGCAGCAACTTGAATTTTCCGTCCGTCCAGCTGTGTCACGATCTTCTTATGTGGCGCGCCAACATTCGGACCTGTTAAAGCCTCCACGAGGGGTATCTCGACGTGTGTGATGAGATCGTTGCCTTCTCGCTTCATATGCGCGTGCGCTTTCTCCTCGACGATGAACACCAGGTCTTGCGATTCCCCGCTAGGCATTTCGTTACCAGCTTCGGGGAACCGAATTTTGGTTCCGCTCTTCCAACCTGGATGGACCTTAATCTCCAGCACCTTCTCCTCTGTTTGTCCATTCAGCAGCTTGCGGCCAATCTTGAGACGCTTGTCGGTACCGCTATAAAGTTCCTCCAGCGAGACCTTGAGGGGTTTCGTGACTTCTGCGTGCTTCTCGGGGGAGTGAGATCGTTTGGGGCGTCCGCGGGCTCGAGGTACGCTCCCTGAGTTTCCGCCGGGCATACCCATGTCATCATCCACGTCAAAACCGCCGAAGTCCGCTCGTCCCCCACTCCTTGCTCCGGATCCAAACATAAATGGCCCTCCGAACATTGACCTGCAAAAGAAAGTCAGTAACCAACTTCTGTGTAGAGGCCTTGAGAGAGCACTACGCACTCGAATATCTTGCTAGGGTCTGACGGTTTGAAGCCTGAGCCTCCAGCTGGGAAGAATGGATTCGAACCTGCGCCAGAGCTGGGTCCTCCTTGGGTCTTGAAGCCGCTACCAAAGGGACTTGGTCCGTTGGAGCTGAAACTGAAGGTGGTGCCGCCGCCCATGCCGCCGAAAGGATTGAAGTTGGGATCATAAGTGAAACCTTCAGACGCCCCTGCACCTCTGGGTGGTGCTCCTCCGCCTTTCAATCCCTCCTCGCCCAGCTGATCATATATCGTCCGCTTTTGCTTATCGCTGAGGACCTCGAAAGCTTCAGAGACCTATGGAGCTCAGCATTCTGCGATGGGGCCATCAAAAGATTCCTACTCACTTCTTTGAACTTCTTCGTTGCCTCTTCCGAGCCATTATTCCTATCCGGATGCCATTTCATTGCCTGGTGCACTAGTCAGCTTACACCCACGACTTCCGCGCATTCACTGTAGCAGACCTACCGCCTTTTTGTACGCCTTCTTGATCTCCGCTTCGCTTGCGTCGCGGCCGATGCCCAATAGCTTGTAGTAGTCCGTGCCCATGTTGTAGTGTTATGGAGAGAAACAGAAGGGGAATGTCTGACGCGACGACGCAGTTTGTTTAATACTTATATTAATATATCTAGCTCCAGTGCCATGAAGTGTTTTCTAGCACGTCCTAGAATGATGTCACCGTGAGACCCAACGGCACAGACGGTCCGCATTCAGCGGCGGCAAAATGGCATGCTCCCGAATTGGAAGTGAACTACGTCGTTCTCCCACGCGTGGCTAACTGGCAATGAGACCTTTATCCCCTGTTGTCTTCTGACCACCGACTGTACATCCTCGATGATGTCCACAGCAGCGAACAGCCAAGCAAACGGCGAACAGAATGGTGCTGAGACGCCACGGGGTCAGGGTCTACGTTCAAGATCATCATCGCTTATCAGACGGTCATGGCAGGCGGTCTTTTCACCGTTCTCACCGACGGCACTGGCATCTTTGCCGCGAGTTCAACGGCCAGCTCGATACTTCCGGGCTGATGACATCCCTGAGACGACGGCAGATGAAGAAGGACAGAGGCCAGCGGTTCGAGACTATCATGCTATCAATTCGGTGCCTCCCCAGGTCCGTGTGCCAAAGAAGGTACCGACATCCGTCAAAGTAGAGGGCAAGGTCTGGTTCGCCAACGAACGCAGTGCGTGTTGAGCTATCCTATCTACGGTTAATGTCTTTGACTGACAGGAACTTAGCCTGGATATCCTGGCTGAATCAAGGAATCATCTTGACTGCTCTCTCCATCGCCCTTTTTAATGGTTCCAAGGACGAGATCGCTCGTTACTTTGCTTATGTCTACGCTGCCATTAGCATCGCGACCTTGGTAATGCTATTGACCCTGCTCATGCTATGCTCTGCATGTTAACAATATTCTAGGTATATGGATACGCTCTCTATCAACATCGTATAACCATGATACGTCGACGAGATCCGGGGCATTTCGGTACGTCGCACACATCCGCACCAATTGTGCTTCACATAATTCCTATCAACTCCTATTCCAGATGCTTTGCTTGGCCCCGTGCTCTTGAGCATGGCTTTATTCATCGCTGTGCTGTCAAATTTCATTATCCGAGGTGCGTGATCCCTGCTGCATCTCTGACGCCGCGCTCAATCGAACGTTCGTCCTCTCTTGTCGGCGCCACATCAATTTGGCTCCCGCCACCAGTTCGCGAACTGTAAGTAGCACCTCAAGCACTCTACTCAACGGGTTCCTGACACAGGGTTTAGGCAACGCAAAGAAATCCCCTTCCCTGGGTCGGATCTTCTCTCCTTTTTGGCCCCTGCTCGAAATACCTCGATCTTGGCAAGCAACTACTATGCCCCTCAGGCCCCTTTTTAATTGCGTCGGACAATACCCGCCGTAACAAATCGTCGATGGAATGCTACAATGGACATTGACCCAACATTCTATGCAAACGCCTTTTGGATTGGTCCAAACATGTTGTTCACTTTGTATTGCTTCACCATCGCCCTTATACTATGTACGTCTGTCATGAGTACATGTAACTCTTTCCCCGCTGCCTATTCAGCTTAATCAGCCTCGGAAATATTGACTTTGTTCTGTAGGCGAAGAAAGGTCAGGGATCAAGCTGATGTTTGGTTGCGTGAGCCACCGCAAGATAATGCTTGCCTTGTAGAACGCTACATAATTCTCGACTGGTTTGGCCCGGTCTGTTATGGTCTGAGGGTAGTACCACGCAACGTCTGCGTAGGTCTTCCCATCGATGTTGGCGTTGTAATAGCTCGCTTCTCTGTAAAGTGCCCCTATCAGAACCACAACCTCGAACCTTCCAATTTCTCAAGCCTGTCTGTGACGTACCCTTTCCACCCGCAATGTGTCCTTGTGAACAAATCAACGGTGTCAGTGATGTATTAGACTCCGGCGGAGATTTGGAGCTACAGGATAGAAACTCACTTGGTGTCGGATTTGGTGAATAGGGAGGAGTCTAAAGCGGATGGAGGGAAGTAGTGGTTCCCTTCGACTTGGATTGTTTGGTCAGATGTTGCGAGAGTGGCGCCCCCGAGCGTTACTTTGACCATTGTATATGGGCACTTGATCAAGAGGGTGTCCTGGTGGGGGTTTTCAGAAGAGGGGTGTTGGCACTGGACCACGGTGGATAAGTACTGTAATTCGGTCGCAAGGCTTACTCAGACATGACGTTGAGAAGACACATCGGGCAGGTTAGCTCTTCAAGAACCCCCGTCTTGTGATCGGCATGGTAGTAAGCAAAAGTGACTACAATGGTAAGACATCGCTTTTCAATATCATAATATAATTTGAATTAGAATTGGTCATAGCTCGTGTACCCCCTGTGAAAACAGTTTTCATCAAGCTGCCGTCTTCACCTGGCACCTACTCTTCATCTCATGATCTTATACTTCTCTGAAACCATCGCTGTTATATTCCAAGCTGGAGGAGGCGAAATCCAGACTTGCGCACGGACCACATCGAAGATCAGATTTGGACTGCATAATAGTGCTCTCGAACCTGAATAATAATTTATGTCCTGGACAATGAACTACGACCCACAAGAACTTGTTTCTGTCGCCCCTTCTCTCGTGACGACAAGAAGGACCAACTTCAATATCTCGTTTTGTCGAGGTTGCTGACGGCCAAACCACCTGCGCACTGCACAATATGGACCTCTGGTCAATTCCCGGTGGACGCGTTCGGCTCGACTCTAATTCTGATGTAAAGAAAAGAGCGTTTCAGGCTTGTCACACAATGGCTATGGAACATATAAGAGTCTCGTACAATTGAGGCCACCACCATTGAACTCAGGCAGGCACATACTTGGACCTCTTTTGCTCTCCTTGGTGTTACACTCTGTCACAGTGTCCAGGACCTCGACAATAACCCCGCTGAATTGCCATGTCGACCCTACCACCCTTTGACGGCACAAAAGCTTTATAAACTTCAGCTTTCGACCAGCACAATGCCTGTTCAAATCTCAATCTCTCCAACTGTTGACCAGGCTTGACCCTTCAGAAATGAACAATTTGACGCAAGCAGAATTTTACAAGCGTCCCAATGTCAACACGATTCAAACTCGACCTTTCGCTGGCCGCGTACCACAACCCCTGGTCAATGCCACCAAGGCCGGTGGTTATTTTGTGAGTATTTCGTGCTTCATTTTCAGGAACGATCTAAATGTCTCCGTAGGTGGCCCCTAACTACAGAGACGTAAGGCAAAGAGAATATGCAGTCAGCTATAGCTGCAACGTGGATGTCACTTTGCCATATTTTGACTACGCTCAGGTATGTCATGACTCACTGTAAACGACTTCTTCGCGATTTGAACGAACATCGTGTTTCCAGAACTCGTATAAAGTGTTCAGCCAGCTATATCCCCAGAAACGGACCTCCAACCGACACAAGACTTCCGGTAGCTCAGGACCAGCGCCTATTGTACCTCGACCAGAGGTCCAACGACAAGCTGATCTCGAGTCCTCTTTATATGAGCGGCGGAAAACGGATCCCTTTGTTAGATGCGCTGGTATCAGGTGTAATACGGTAGTTCCAGCAGCGGAAAACCATGACAGGGATCCAGAGCTTTTGGCCTTCGTGGATGCCCTAGATAAGTCCATGGACGAGGTGAGGAGCTTTAACTCGCAAAGCTTGTGCGCGGATGACTGACTCTTGGGGTAGCATTGGTTCTTCAAAGTTGGCTACAGATACTTCGGCCCAGAATATAATTAAGGAGATCTTGTCCATGATACAAGTCTCGTTTCTTCTTGCACCTCATGGTATGTAGACTGTCCGTGACCATCGTACCGATCCTCAGAATCTGCACAGCATCGACATCTTATATCTAACAACAGGTTATACTTAAGCACTGCAAGCTGGGTGCATCTCCGTTGATGGTCAAGTTGGTACCATTGAAGTAGTCTTCCGGGTCGCTTTGGATCCTGAAAGACTCTGAACATCGCATCAAACCATCGAGTGGCCAAGCTTAAGCTGGTTACTTTCAAGCTACAATTGTGCCGAAGACAGCGGGGCAGGCAAAGGACATCAGAAATCCAGTATGTGATCCAATTTAGGGAGCTCGGATGGTTATTATAGACGCTCTGGCGTCGTAATCGGTGAAAGAAGGATATTTCTTTGAGCTTGTAACACTCGGCCAAGGAAGTGGCTCAACTCGGTGGTCCATTGGGTGTCGTTTCCGCTTGTTTTCGATGTTCACGGTTACGCTTTACCTTACTCATTAATATTACTGGCACCTGTAAGCCGTAGATTTCAGAATTTGCTGCGCTTGACTGTTGAGAACTGTGCTCAAATGTTTAACTTCATCGCAGAGATGATAATAAAGCACAAGAAATCAAATCTCGCTCGCCACTCTGGTCCCTTCGAGTTGTTTGATCGGGCCGATGTATACTTGGTGCTTGTTGAGTTATGAATGCCTCAGTGGGGCTGGCACCTATCACAAGTCTTTCGGGTCAATAACTCATGGACGCAGTCGCTGTCACCTCAAAGAAAGTTGTATTTCTCGAGTCCTGACTTCTAATTTTCTTACATTTCCGCTCAGACTCTAGCACTCGAGCAGAGATAGAGCACAGTGTCTCTGAGTCAAGTAGGGCGCCTCCCTTTGTGCTGGGAATTTACAGGCAGGGTATAAAAATGTCGTTGAAGACTGGTAGGAAACTTCCAAAACATTCACTCATCTTTCGCCTTCGACAAGCTCTTTAGTTTTCTCTGATGACTTTTCTAATTCCAGGAGCGGGCCGCCGCTCCATACCGAAATACCCCCTGGATAGCGGAGCCTCACGCAACGATCTAGATGTAAGTCAGTACATACTTTCAGTCAGACTTGTTTGCTTAACCGTACCGGACTCTGTTTTAGGAGCGGTTTGTGCTGACTCAACTTGCTTGCGGGTTCAAGAGAGGGGGGATAGCATGCAGAAAAAGAGCGCACTTGACGCAAAAGAGTGCACTTGAGAAAGACAAAGTGCACTTGGCGCAAAAGAGCGTACTTGAGAAAGGAATAGCGCACTCGTGTAAGCGCGCAGCGTTGCGAGCTTCCAGTCGTGCGCGGCCCGATGTTGGAGGCGGGCTTAGGGTTCGCTAGGTTTTGGTTATGATAATTAGTATTAGGCAGACTGGGGTCAGTAATTAACTACGGACGTAGCTAACGAGTCAAAATATCTCTCGTTGAGCCAACGCATAGACACGGCGATTTTACAGAAACAAGCGCCCGAATATTGTTTAGCACTCGTTATCCTGAAGCCCTCTGCTTGCCGGAATTCTCCTGCTAGGGCATCAGAGGTGCCCACGGCTCTCTAGCTTATGATTATAACATTGGTTCCCTCAGTATCCTACAAGCTTCGTTTAATAACAGCACTGAGTAGAAGACTTAAGCTACAAGTAAGCGCGTTAAAACTCAGATACTTTTCGGGCTATACTATATAACCATACACGTGTCCGCCAAGAGTTCTTGAGCATCAGTGGCAAGCGCGAAGAGCCTTCAGCACAAAGAGCCATTGAGTAATATGGTAAAATCTGAAAGAATGCTCCTGGAATGGAGGTGTGGCTGATAGCGTGGCACGGCCACCCTAGGATAGACTTATTCGGAAATGTTGAGGATTCGCCGATTGACAACCACAATAATGCATGCCGCAGTGGGCCACATCGTATTTAAAGCCTTTGTCTTTCCACACCCAGGCTTCTACTATAAAGTCACAATCTGCCAGTGTCGTTCAAAGTGTCTCTCCCGGTCTATTTATTTCTGAAACATAAAATTGAGCTGGCTGCTTGGTCTACAACGCTCACAACACCCCTCTTGATTTTTGTGTAGAAAGAAGAGTATGTTGACTTCGAATAAGCCGACCGCTTCTCAAGCCAAAAATCCTGTTTTAGTGAGTCTCGAGGGATTTCCTTCTGCACATAGTTTTGGTTGCTCACAGACCGGAAAGCAGGGTCACGGCGATGATGGGGATATATCTGAGCGTGCACACTCGAGCAATGCTGCGGGTGGGGACTTCGAGTACGACCAGCTCCAGGAGGATGACGAAATAGAAGAAGCTTTTGAGAGTTCCGACTACGATTCGAATGGGGACTATGGATACCAATCTCCGAACTCGTCCGATGACGAAGAGGACTGCAATAATGCTCACTACCATCGCTACTATTACTTCGACTACTACTAAGACTACTACTATACCATGAATGAGCGTTACGCAACGGCGGCAGACGAGGAGTAAATGACCCTCCATTTTACTACTTCTTCAATACGGTCCGAGCCATACAAAGAGATACAAAGGCCCTTTTGTCCGTCTGATTATCGCTGAACTACAGTAAAATGCAATGATTCTGCAAGTCGGCAGCAGATCAATTATGATGCCGTTTTCGGCAATGACCGGTTGTCCGTCTGTTGCTGCACCGTGTACTGTGTTACAGCCCTATAAGTGACCAAACTATGGAGAAAGTGAGAAACATTTGTAGTCAACATCTCTAAATTCCTCACGACCTTTGTCCAGCTACTTGTGAAGTTCTCAAAACTTTCTTTAAAGAAAGGACTGGCTGGTTCGAGCCCTGGAAAGATGGAGCGTTCCAAAGAAGTCAGAAGTGAGCTACATGGGTACGACATGCGTCGAGCGCCTATTTCCGAGTACCTACCTTCTCGCCAAACTTGCTCGATGTGCGCGTCGATGCGAATAATTAGGACAACCGCCCTTGGTGCTGTGTATGCAGTCTGCTGGACCCTCAGGCCTTGCCCAGACTGATGTACTTTTCGCTGTCGGTAGTGCTACTCTGGGGTTTTCCATCGACGACATACGGAGCTTACAGTAGGTAGATAATCTTCAGGAGTGTCTCTTGTTGGAAGATAAGTTGACCTCTGTGACAGTATTATAGTGTCGAGGGTTCTGTCATATAATTATTTGCATGTAGTAGCAAGGAAGTGTCCTGCTTCATATCGATGTCATGTATCTCTCGATACCAGCTGCTAGAGGCATTCATACTTTTTAACCCTATCTTACCTTGGACTCGCTCTCTCAGAGTGACCCTATTATTGACAGAGAGATGAGGATGATGTACCCCAGCCAAAGGTAGTGTGATCGGTCAAGCATCTCGATACTCGCCCAAATCATGCTTACTGACGGCGGGGTCATGGGGGTGATAGTCATCTTAGAAGCGCCACGGTAATTTGCGAAACACGAGCGATCTATCTAGCCCCCTAGGCCTTATCGCACTGTAGAGGCTTGCATATGAGCTGTATGCTCCACTCTGACGCGCCGAATATATGTAATGCGTCTCGGCAGCAGTCTCCACGCCAGTTATAAATCCTGGCACTCGGCAGCGGCGGCGGGACTCCTCTCTACGCTGTGAACCCTGGGCAGTTAGAAATGCGTTCTCAGTATCAGGAAGTCGAAGCCAAGAAGCCGGCTTGAAAGAGAGATCTAAGGTTTGTCGTGGGATAGGAATCACCTGCGATTCTCCCCATTCTATGCATCCATCGTTCGAATTCAAGTTCGATATATGCCGTCTTCTTCTCCCGCCGCCGCCTCACATCGTCACCGTCAAAGTAAGTTGGGACTGGTAGTCAACAGCATCTTTGATTGGGCTACGAATAGGGGCCTGTATAACCCCTATCCGTATGTGATCCACATTGGAACGATTCATGCATAGTCAGATAAAATCTAAGGGACAGACTATCTATCTCGATTCTCTACCTCTACCCTATAGGAACAGCACCATCCCTTACATTATTAAGGGCTGCTGAACGTTTCGTACTATTTATGTATGTAGTGCGGCGGAAAGGGTGGCGGGTGATACTTGTGCCATTGCGTGTGACGAGTTCGGGAGCTTGATGATGGTCACCAAGTTGGGTTAGGACAGGCCTGCTTGAACCGGTGGAGTGGATGTAAAGGTTGTTTGATAATGCCCGGGTGCGTTTCTAGTCATGGACAGAAGGAAGAAACTTGGGGGCGAATTTGGAAGGTGACTCAATGCCCATTACTCAGCACTGAGATATCCGAAGTGCAAGGCGAGAGAATGACCTAGATCTGAAGGCCAGCTGGACAGCGAAGATCAGACGGGACAGTCAGACATAGACAGGCAAATAGTGGATGCATAATATAGTAGATGCATAATCAGACAGACAGACACAGACAGCGTTTCTGGCCTGGATTCCGTAAGAGCGCAGTGACAGCCATTACGAGTGCGGTAGGGCAGACAAAGGTTAATACGATGACTTGGTTCTTACCAACATAGATAAACAACCAATTCTGTGTCGATAGATAAGTAGAGAATCAGAGGAACACCCTGATTACCTACCGCCTAGTACCGCATCCAGATTCTATGATCGCGTTGTGTGGGCATTGTGACATTATGGCGTATTCACAAATGACCATCAGCCATCCACTGTCCCGTGCCAGTGTATTTGGGCGTTTATTTTTGGCCATGGCAGATGCCCTGTGTGGACCCAGTTGAATTGGCTTCTTAATGTTTGTTTTTATCCCTAGGTAATAGCGTCGGCTGATCTGTTGACCTACCGGAAGGTTGCAGTTAGCCGTTCTGCGGTGTTAAGCGAGATCGACGAGATACGCAGTCTCAGAAGATTCAGCGGTATTGATTGTGGAAGATATAAGGAGGCAGGCAAGGCAGGGATGGAGTACAGGGGTATCCCCTCTGAGATCTTGCTGGTCGTGTACATGTCAACCACCGCGCTCTTCGTGGCCTCGGGATTAATGGGCCGGAAGGAGCTTGCAGGGTTTGAGGAAGTTACAAAATGTGGTTCTTTACACAGAAGATAGCCCGCTGACCTTTGCGATTTACGCAACGAGGTCGCTAGCTCGAAGAACAATGAAGTCTCCGCGACTACGGAGAGGTTATGTCGGGATAGCCTTCTTCTTATCTCTGTGGGCGGGTGCTACGATCAGGTACCGAGGGTCTGAAATTAAATATTCGGTGCATGTAGTGGGAGGGAAGCGATTATTGAAGGGGAAGACGTACGTTATGACCTCTTTTTCGGATTTCTGATGTTGCCTACGGCAGGTTTTACCCCGATAAGACACGAATAACTTTATCAGACGCCTCAAGACGTTTCATCGGTGAAACCGGTGGGTTAGAGAGGCATAACCTACCAATGTTGGTGCAGACCTGGGGAACGGGCAAGGTAAGTGAGGCGCATCAGATAAACGAGTAAAGCTTCAGAAGGAAATGGAAGATTAGGGACGATGACGATATGACTACCTTGTTCAGGCTAATTGTCTTCTTAGATACTCCAAGGAGTCAAGGACGCCTTTCTCCACCGCGATGTGGGGGAACAAGCACAGGTTTCATAACCGATGAGGTTGCTTCCCGGATTGAGTAGGCATACCCGCCACGAGGCAGGGGTTTACGATACATTTTGGTGTCCTTTTGGAAGGTCGGGTAGTCAGCTGGTTGTGGGTGGGTTTCGAAAGGGTTAACGAATCAGCTTGTCATCAGGGCGAAGACGCAATGGCGAGGCGAGAAAGTTATCCAGTGACAGACTTCCATTCCTGTCGCCGTTTCGTCAGTCGTTGCTAGTCATTAACGCGCTTGTCAAGCGACTTGACAACGTTGGAGCGCCGGATGGGCTCAAAGCCTTTGGAATATGGGACGTTCCTGTAGGTCAACTGATGTCCAAACTGCTGCCTCGTGAATAGATGAAGCTTGGTTGACACCGCACAGCAAATGTTATCAATCACCTTCTTAATGGATTCGCAGACGGGTTATAAGCGGTATTTTGGCGCTTGAAAACCTACAGCGTTAGTGCAGCTTCATCTTCCTGAAATTTGCTCTGGCCTTGGGATCCTTGGTAGAACCGCAGACTCGGCTGCCACCTTGCGTCCACTAGAACTGGTTGACCGATAGCCTATAACGGATGGGCTGGTCAACTGATACAAATGGGTTCCACACGAGGCGATATTGTGATATGTTCTGAGTGATAAGATCGCTTAAGGCCGATCAAGATCTCTGTTAAAAGGGTCCAAGGACGCCGAGACTTGTTTGTCGCGGTGCTCGGGCCCCTTGAAAATGTCGGCGCATTGTGCATGTATAGTGTCGATATTATGAGTGACCGGTGGAACAACGGTTACCAGTTGGGGGCATTGAGAGGGCTCGAAGGATCCAGAGGGAAGCTAGGATTGATAGGATGATGTGAATAGATTTTGAATTGAAATCGAGGGTGAAAAAAGGAATGGGCAGCTTACAAACATGTAAGGGTCCACTAACGACCCTTGTTGAGAGGGAAGAGACCCCACCTAATTCAGTTCAGCTTCCGTCCGCACGCCTTGCTCCGTCTCCACAACCTTACTCACATCGTCGCCGCAACCACCATTGCGCTCATTGTCGACCTTAGCTTTCAAACTCGTCCAGAACCGCGAAACGTGGACGGTCGACGCAGCATTGCAGCATCTTGACAGACTCTTCGCTACACAGTGATAGAAATTGGAGACCAGATTCTGGAGCCAAAGGGTCCGAGGTCCTACTATACCTGGACACCAATCAGCCTGTTGAACGCGCGAGCTGTTGGAGTCTGACTGTCACGATATCTGTTTACGACACACCTTGACAACGACGACAACGACGGCGAGGGCGACTATTCAACGAAGAAGTGGAAGAACAAGTCTAACATCGTCTACGACGTCCGCGCCCATACCTATCCACGAACAAACGAAGGGAATACGAACTGAACCAGATACGAGTAAAGGGTCTTCCCGAGGTTACATCAAACGTCACGAACACCTTCGCCCACAAACCGAGCTGGTGAGTACGATATCTATTCACGGTTGTTGGAGCTAACCAGGTATCGAAATGTAGTCTTAAACCGTTTATCTTCCTTTCTCCAACGCCGTTCATATCACACTTCCAACGACGAACATCATATTTTCTCAATCTGAATCTTGATACCGAAGGGTCAATATGGCACACGGCCTGGAGTACCCATCCAGCCTTTTGGACACCTTACCAGTGGCACTACCGAGCGCCGTCGCTCCTAAACTTCCTACACCGAATGTAGACTCTTTGCCCGACATTAATGGCCCAGGCCGTTTGCAAAGCAAGGGACGGGGTAACCCCGTGCGCATGCTTTCCCCAGATCTATTTGCATCCTTCCATCTCGACCATCTCGTCTCACATCCCCCGGATCACGTTCTCTTCCCCTTCCTGCACGGCTTGGAGGGCGACAATGATGCTCAAAACACGTTCTTTGCCAACGCTAACGTTGTGGTCAATGCGGCAGCGGGGGATGGTGGGGGTACTAGTAAAAGTACTATGAGCGGGAGTCACCATGTTGTAAACGTGACTGTGCCCAACGTCGTGCAGGACGTCAAGAAGGTTGTAAGTAACGACTGGTTGTCCTTGGTTCAGCCTTGCTCATGGTCTACGCACCCGCCAGGATCTCAATACTTCCCCGTTCGCCCCACCCACGAATAACCAGAGTAGTACCACTACCCATCAACTCCTACGCCCAAAGGTCCCGCAATACCGCGGACTTGTCTGGGTAGTATGCGAAGACGACTTGAAGGATGACAAAATCGCATTGAACATCATCAGGCGCAAACCGTTGACCGAAGAAGACCCTGCCTTGACCGCCGCACAGGTGGAAGGCCTATCGCTTGACGATAACGATGACAGCGTAATGTCGACAAGCAGCGACGACGACTTTGACGACTCGCTAAGCTCCGACTCAGAGTCATTCGACGACGACGAGCTGGAGGAGGAGGACAGCGGCGATTTCCTTAGCGTCGCGTCTGCTTCCATCGTGCAGCAGGACGACGACCGTGGGCTCGGGTCTCCTATCATCGAAGATTCTTCGGTTTTGGAAAAGCCCTTGACCAAGGACGAGATGGATGCGATGCCGTACATGCACCCCGTCATCATGCCGCATCATCACCACACACACAACTCTGCATTCTCCGCCCTGCCGTCCCTCGATACCTCTGCTGGTATATCCGCTTCCGTATCCACCTCCTTATCTAGTGGATCAGAACCTGATTCAGTGTTCACTGCCACCACGAGGACGCCGACCACCGGCACAGCCGCAACTAGTGTGTCTGCTTCACCCGACCGCGAGAGTCCCAACCACGGCTCTGAAACATATGGCCATCCACAGGTGATCGAACTTCATGAAGCGACTGCTGCTAGTTTGGCGGCTGCCGTTGATCAGGCGGGCCAATCTCATCAAGCGAGAAAGCCGGCAGCTGTGTCGGATAAGCCTGCTAAACTCAAGGTCAAGAAACAGCGACGGCCGATGGGCAAGTCGACGACGGACCCGGCTGCCCCGCCCTTGTTGACATGCACGTTCAGGCCAAAGGAGCTGTTGAGGAAGCGCAAGGTCATCGTCCCTTCCCCTGGTGCGGAGGTCCCTTCAAGTCCAGAAGAGGGCATGCAAGAGCTCAGGAATTATAAGAAGGAGGTTGTTTGGGAATTCGTGCCGAGTCGAATACCTGATGGGATATCGCTTAGGAATTTTGGGATTCAAGTTGTCAGTTCAACTTTTCTTCGCATTTGTTTGTGTTCTTGTTTATTGATTTTTCTCATCAGCCGATATATGCGACCCTATCTGATGTGGTTGTGTATTCGCCAAAGGGCGTGACGGCCAATGCGCTGTCGTTGGCTCAACGGTTCCGGGAGGCCATCCAACGGAAACGGGAGGAACGCATCACGGCTCTGAAGGGTATTGTGTACACACAAGTCCACGCCCAATCCCACACCTACAAGACCAAGCGCGAAGGGGACAAGCACGTTGTCAAAGTCCAGCACCACCACATCACCGCCGAGAGCATGGAGGCGGGGAGCATTTCTTCGCCTCCAGTCGACGAAGAGGATGACGAGGAGGAGGAGGATGAAGATGACCTTGAAACGCGTTTGCTCGACGCTGCTGAGAGGTATTTGCTCCAGTGCGTGGACGAGGAGATGATGGACTATAACGTGTTTGTACTCGATGCGAATGAGGAGGAGATGCGGAAGAGGATTGGGCATTTAATGGTCCATAGTTGTGGTAGTGGGGTTCCGGGTGTTGAAAAGCCTGAGAAGAAGGATGGTGGTCTGACAACGGCTGTCGGGAAGGATGGAGCGCATACGACCGCTAGTGATGGTTCGGTTTCCAAAGAAAATGGGGTGCAGATGGATTGTAGCCCCACCACAGGAGAGTCAAATGGCGACATGGAGTTGGTGGTTGGAGATATCGATATTGACCTTGAAGGTGTTGTTGAGAAGAACGAGGATGTTGACATGGCTGAGCCTGTTCCTGAAGCTTCGACCAAAGAGCAAGTTGTCGAGGTCAAGGACGCGGAGAAACATCTTCCTAATACCGTTGACTTTGCTTTGCGGGAGCGCGAAGAGATGCGAGATTTGACGAAATCCTCAGAGATAATCAGCCTATTCTCGCCCTCCCCTTCCTCCAATAACACCCCGACCAAATCCAGCTTCAAGGGCATATCTGATTCGCCGTTGTCGACCTCACATTCACCGTCGACAACCCAACCTCATCTTCAGCATCTCCCCAACTTGATTCCTCGTGCATCCCACTACTCCTATCAATCCGTCCCACCTTCCTCTCCTTCGCTCACTTCCCCTGAAATTTCCTTCAACCATCCCAACCCAGCCATAGACATTTCGTCCCCTGCCACTTTCTACGAGCCACATGTGGGCCAGATCTTCCTCGGAAACTCTGGGGACGTTCCCTTCCTCCCAGAACCGCTGACTGCTGAATCCAACGAAAGTGCGAGGAGCCATTTGAATTCGGATGATATCGAGAATCTGGCACTGGATGACCCATTCAACCATTTTGCGACCAACGACCCCGCCAAAGGATTTGGATACGACATTTGTGTCGAGTGTCACGAGCAAGCACCCTTCCCGACGGCCGGGCATCTTCGAGCTGCTGAAGAGCATCTGGTTACGCTGGAACGTGTATGGAGAGAGCGGGTGTTGAAGAAGGAGGTGAGGAATATGAGAGATGGCCTGGACCCAGAGCTTGAGGCGGACCCCATGGAAAGGGGAAGTCCAGGTTCAAGGACCAGGACGAGGACCATCCAGATCCCTCCGCGTCCCCCACCGCACGCCAACGCCATTATACATCTGCCCTTCCCGAGTTCGCCGCCGAACTCTCAGACTACGCTTGCACATTTGATGCCTGTAATCAGGTTTTTGGAGCGGTGGATAAGGCCGACAGGGGATGTGCAGGTTGATATTGAGGTTGAGGTCGTGCCGCCGCCAAAGGAGCAGGTGGATATTGTGGAGGAAGAGGGGTCGGGTAATGGAAGTAGCAATGCCAATGGTGTACGGCGTTGGACGACCTCGGTTGCTTCCATCCTGCCTAGCGTTTTTGGTGGATATGCTGCTAGCAATCCTCCGCCTACCCCTCCTCCGTCTGCTGCACTACCACCGTCCCCACCTCCTCCTGCGCTGTCTCAGAACAGAACTCGCTCAAACACAACTCCTGCGCCCATAAGCAGCAGCACGTTCTATCAACAGCAGCAATCGTCGCCGTTTAACCCTGGCCAGGCTTACCACCAGCACTCTTCGTCATATCATCAGTACCCTCAGTACCAACCTCCGCCGCAACCCAAGAGACTGGGACCCTCCCGTCCGTTGAAGATTTTGATATACAGTGCGGACGGGTATACCGAATCTTCCTTGCTGTCGTTGTGCCTTTTGATGAGTATCAAGGGGTTGACATTGCCGGAGGCGTATTTGGACTTGCAGGTTTGTTCACTTTCTCCCCTTTGTTTTTCCAGCCGATGCTAATTTCTATGGTTCGTTTGGTAGGTTGCGAAACGGCGCTCTTTCTTCGTGTACCAGAACGATATTGCCTTGCTTCGCCGAGTAGAGAGTCGGGTCCGAGAAGAACGGGAACGTGAACGTGAGAGGCAGAGGGAGCTGGAACGTCAACGAGAGTTGAGGGAGATGCAGCTCGCTGCAAGAGAGCGCGAGAGGGCAGAGAGGGAGCGCAATGAGCGGGAACGGGATAGTGTTCCAGCCGTTGGGAATGGGAATGGGAAACGTGGATTGGGTGCTTCGTTCTTCAAGGGACTTGGATTTGCTGCGTCGTCTGGGTCGAATTCACAGTCCTCTCCCTCTCCTGCTTCTCCACTCCTTTCGCAAACGACTTCGGAGGGTGGTTCGAGCACTGGAGAGCGTCGTAAAACTGGCCGCCCGGCCGCAAAGAGTGTGTCGTTTGCGCAGGTTCCTGGCATCAGCCCTTCGGTGGCCGCCAAGCTACCAGCACCACCGAAGCCAACTGTCCAGAGCGAAGCCTCCAGTTCTATGGCTGGCCCGGGGTTGCATTATCCTCCTGGTCATGCTGAAGAACTGGCCAATGTCGGCCACCCATCAACCGCTCCCACCACTCCTACTTTCTCACAGCATCCTCCACTTGCACAACCATCATCTCCTAACACCATCCCCAATGTTTCTACTCAACCAGTTCCAACAAGAGTCCGACATTCCGCCACGATCTCGAGTGCTACTGGCACCAAACCCCAAACAACTGTCGGTCGACCTCGCGCAAACACCAGTCCATGGCTTCCTAGCTTCTTCGGAGGGGACCATCAGAGTTGGTTCAACGATCCTAGATTTGATGGTAGCTTCCCAAGTCGAGTGTTGCCCTTTTTGTATCTGGGAAACTTGTGAGTATTCATGCCCCTAGTACAAAAATAAAATTTACTAACCGAGACATAATGCAGGAACCATGCCTCGAATGTGTATATGTTGCACGCATTGGGCATCACACATGTTGTTAGCGTTGGAGAATGTGCTTTGCTACCACCGCCGTTCCATATGAATGGCCATTCAAGTATGAATTCAGGCAACGCCAACTGTGGTGTACCCCGTGAGTGTTGGGTCAAGGAGTTGTTCAAATGCGGGTCTCTGATTGGGAGTCGTTGCTGTAGGCCAATACAAGAACCCGAACGCCCATCAAGGACATGGTTCTCTCTGGACCGAAGAGCGTGAAGGACGAATCAAAGTGCTGGATATTCAGGGTGTCTGCGATGATGGGATCGATACGCTGGAACCTCAGCTCGAGCCGATTTGCGATTGGATCGATAAGGCCAGAGCGGAAGGCGGACAAGTATTAGTGCATTGTCGAGTGGGCGTGAGCCGGAGTGCGACAGTTACGGTGAGTGTCGGGCATTTTGTGTTGGGGGGTACGAAAGATTTTTGGGCGATGGGACATGTTAAAATTTCGGTGCCTTGATTGGGCAATGGGCCCGGATGTAGCCGGGCGTCCGTGTCTATGTGCCTTGTGATACGTGCCATTCTCCATAGTTGATGGTCATTTTGCCTCCGCTTCTTGGCGTTTCGCCTGGCATGACGTTGGCTACTTGACCCTCTACACTTCTCTTGTTTTTGTTGTTTAAGATGCATGTTTACTGATCTTTGTGCAGATCGCGTATGTCATGAAGCACCTATCGCTCCCTCTCGTAGATGCATACTTGATTGTTCGTTCTCGACGGTTGTCAGTCCTCATTCAACCCAACATGCGACTCATGTACAACCTCTGTGGATGGGAAGTCAAGCTTGCTAAGGAGCGTGCCGGTGTCAGGGACCAACGTCGACTCCTCCATTGGTACGACCCCGAGGAACTAGAGCATGAGGAGGCCATGAAGCAGAGGCAGGCCGAGGAGATTCGCCTTCGAAAAGAGCTTTCGCGCACCCTTTCCTGGCCGTACCTTGCGAAGGAAGTGCATGCTTTGAACGAAAAATATCTGCGCTGAAGAAACACAGCATTCTTTCTCTTCGAAGTCGACTGCTACGATTTTAAATCTAGATTTTTCATTCTCATTTTTATTCCGTGTACTGTCCATTGCTGTTATTGCCGTCATTTGTCTATTGTACTTTTACCATCTCAACTCGCTTTCGTCTGCGTACGCTGAACAAACTATTGCATTCATGTTGTACCTATATATTTGTACAAGAAACGCCTTGCTGCGCTACGGCGACCAACCATCAAAGTTAGCGAATACAGATCCGTGTACGCGTATGACAGGTCAAAAATTTCCGCGTCTACGACCGGTCCAGTTTCGACAACTGGACTTTCATCATTTTAATAAATGGCTAAAGGGCAAAGCTGACTTGGTTCCCAGACGAAGGTGATAGCTTGACATGCATGAGGAAGGGCTTGATCGTAGTTCGCAACAGCGCCAGCAAGTCTGCAACATATTCATACATGGCATATTTCAGAGTCCAGACACCGTCCAAACACGATAAGTGAATAGACACTTTAGGAAGTGCAAGCAAGTACAAACTGATCGAGGGGGTATCTTTATAGATATGAGTAACAGGGCCATCTAAGTCGATCGGGATAATGCGTGAGGATGAGAAACTACTGCTTGTTGTGCTTCAGGTATTCAAGCAGCTCCTCCTTGACACTATTCAAGAACTCTTCCTTTCCGTGTGCCGGGTTCCATCCCAAGGCACGCGAGCGGTCTCCTTTCGCTGCGCAGTTCGTGGCTAAAGCAGGCCAGATGGGCTGTATAAAGAAACAGTCAGACAGCGTACAAAGGTCCTACCAAATATTAACTTACCCCAAAGTATTTGGTCAATTCCTCCTCGGTGAGAGCATTAGGCTCGGCACTGTCAACGAGGCCGAGCTCGAGAAGGGTTTGACCTGCCAGTTGGAGAAACTCCTCAACACTGTAGCTCAGGTTCTCGGCGATATATAGTCCCTCGCGTCCGTGACCCAGGCTATCTTGGTCGCCCCTGGCCTTGTTGAAGATAAGGGCAAACAGGTCGGCAACTGCGCGTGTTACGATGCAAGGTTGGTCAGCGCTCTACTTCAGAGGTGAGCGGGTAACATACCGTCGTGGATGCTAACAGCGGGCCAGACGTTCTTTCCCTCTCCAATGTAGCCTGGACGCTTTCTATCGAGGGCCACTTTGAAAAAGAAGGGGAGTTGCATGGACAAGGTGTGCTGCACGCCTTCAAGTTCGGCGATGGGGCCCGAAGGAATTCCGAAGACAGTTCCTAATACGATGAATCGGTAAGTCAACGCTTATGATTTGACGACAGGAGCCCCGTACCAGGACAAATGAGGTAAACTTTGGCATACCCTTCCTTGTCGGCTTGGATAAGTGGGACGTCGACGTTTCTGTGGAAAGCTTGTTCAGGAATAGCCTCAATCACGTCGGACTCGAGGTCGCTGTAGACCCTTTCAGAGTTCCCATGCAAGCCATTGGCATACTCCATGAAGAAGGCTACATAGTTTAACTGTTGGCTACCTGGGCCAGAGGCTGCGGTTACACACCTGTTCCTGTCTATATTTCAGGACTTTAAGCCACGGTCAACTTGTTGTACACAAAGATCAAACGTACCATGTGGATGAGAATGGGAGGTTTTCCGGTTTGTTCGAATCTTTGCTTGATTCCTTCGAGGACAGCTTTTGCAGCGTTAAGATTATCCGAATCGACCTGCCCAAATGTACGTTAGTTCGCAGCTCGGTGCAATGGCAAAGACTCTCTCCCATGATGCGCACCATTGTGATCACAATGTCTGCTTCGGCTGCAGCTTTGGTGAGAAGCTCCAAATCTCCGTAGCCACCGATGATTGGCTTCAGGCCCAATGTTCGCAGTTTCTTGGCCTTGTCTTCGCTCCGGACGAGGGTGACGACTTCAAACG
The DNA here is from genome assembly GCA_004369085.1 of Coprinopsis marcescibilis. NCBI lineage: Eukaryota > Fungi > Basidiomycota > Agaricomycetes > Agaricales > Psathyrellaceae > Coprinopsis > Coprinopsis marcescibilis. The sequence goes on along the minus strand of ML210164.1, from coordinate 129,472 downwards.
ATGAGAAATCCGGGTGCCGGATGAGAACGTTGACGACCCCGCCTCCAATGTAACCTAGTGCACGATGGCGTCAGTTAACGCGAGAGGATTCAGCAAAAAAACGTACCGGTTGCACCGGTCACGAAAATCTTGGTAGTAGTAGTAGTAGTAGACATGTCGAAGTAGATTCGTGGCGCACTATTGTCGAAAGACGAGGTATTTAAACCTCTTCCCAAGCCTTTTTCTAGCCTTGCAGCCGGCAAGAGGGTGACGAATCATTGACACTCGTTGAACGGCATTTGATGTAAATCGCAAAGTTACGATTGCCCGCCGAAATGGCTGAGTAATGAAAATGGGATTGCGCAGTTTCGTCCCACCGAATTTAGCCTATTTATTGTTGATGCTGCCTCAAAACCTCATATGTTGGCTAGATCGAAGAAAACTATTGAGTACTGTGTCATATATTGAGCGTAAAGCATTGGTCACCCACCAAATACCGGTATCGAGTCCCGTGGTCACCTCGTCCTGACTTATTCCTGTTACACCAATCTTGGGGAACACGAGGTCTGATGGAACCTCTGGTCCTTGACCGTGACCACGATATATTCCTGTCGACGAGCCAGCTGGGAAGGAACCTTGACATTGAGTGCAACTCAAGAGTCAGGAGGCATCGTTCAAAGCCCCAGTGTGGGAGGTTGATGGGAGACTGCAAGGGAAACGGGAACCAGTTCCTTCTTGCATTCATATAAAACGAGAGTCTTCCGGTTCCTGAGCGCTATGGCCGCGTTCAGGGACCTTTCTTACTATGTGTGGATGTCCGGACACGGTGAATTGTACACCCCACCTTCACAGAAGACCAGAAGCATCAGGCATGGGGCGAAGACTGACCATACATTGACCATACACAAACAGAATGAAGTCAGAAGCGCTAGAAGAACAGTACAGCGAAGGTCTCTCACACAAGTATAGGTTCAAATCGCGAAACGATGACCAGCAGTGATTATCGTTGTAGCTCCGACAAACTGGGGAAGCGGCCCCGAATTGGAAACATCAAACATGGACCAGCAAGAAGAGTGACCGGTGGCACCACTAGATCATGATAGCAATCGCTGGCAGCTTTCTGTCCAGGTTCGACCAGATGCCTTTTCAGCAGTCAGTATGAGACGTAGATGCCAGATAGTACCAGGTTGCTGGGTCACGTCTTGTGTCAACCAACGGAAAATCATTGCCGCGTAAAGCCTGTTGGACGTTCAGATAGGACATTCAGAGAAGTTTGCGGCTGGCATTCGTACCTCTTTAACAGGTTGACTAGTGACCGGTGACCGCTTACGGAGTTACAGCGACAAATGGTCTGAAGCACCCAATAAATTTGAGAGCCCGCATCTCTTCCCGATCGATAGAAGCCCATTTGTTCGTGCAAACATGACATTTCGAACTTTCCTTTGGAAATAAGCTCGACATAAGCAAGCTGCGTCCGCCTGGTTCGGAATATTGAGCCCATAGGTCGATTACATTCGTTCAGGGACCAAAGAAAGCGGGAGCTTTGCGAGTAGATAATCGGCCAACCAATGCATTGTTGTAGATTGATAGCTCTCCACACAGAGATAACGTCACTAATGATCCTCGACACGGAATGCGAGGAGGAGCAGAGATGTCGTGCACAAGAAGTTGTGCACCTGAACTTGGCAGACGGAACAGGTATTAGCGGAGCTTGAATAATTTCGAAACTCGCAAAATCAAACAAAGCCACACAGAGATGGGCACCCAGCCAACAGTGTCAAGCTTGACAATCATAACCTGAACAACCGCAACTCCGCCTTTCAATGCCATCCTTTACGGATGTCATTATCTCTGCTTACGTCTGGGCACGCAATCCCGAAATTTCTCCACGAAAATCGATTAGGCAACTATGGAAAACGATCTCGGGCTCCAGGTGGTACCCAGAAACAAGCCGTACATACAGCCACACTCAACATCGCTGGGAGAACTGTATGCACGATGGGCTCGGTCATATATCGCCTCTCAACAACTCATCAATCGATGTGTTCTATAGAGAATGAGGCAACACCTGGATTGCGAAAACGGGCAGGAATAACATTAGAAGGCGACTTTGATGGGGTCCTCGACTGTGGTCTTCTTGGTGTTTTCTGGAAACTCTAGCCCCTCGTCGGCACCAAAAAGATAACGCCACTTGTTCTGGAGTGGCTCGTTGTTCTTGGGAGGTATGCAACACAAATTCACAGATTCGAAGGCCCGGTTCTCTGGTAACTCCCGTCGAAAGCCGTCTCCGATCCCTGTAGTTGCACAGGCATAGCTTAACTGACGCTGGGGTGCACGATGTGCGAATCTTGTCTTTGAGAAACATACGTAGGTATCATGCAATGTCGCCCTTCGCCGGACTGGGCCATTTATGGGTCGACACAGGTCTCTGGCTGTTCAGTTTAACCCGGAGGGCAAAGACCACCTGGGGGCTCTTGGGGGCCAGTGGAGAGTATACGGGCCCCGAAGCGCACAAGTGTGGGGGCAAGCACCTCTGGAGCTATGTATTCCCCGTTTCACAGACTCCAAGAGATCTCTCTTCCTGTGGCGCAACAAATTTTCATCCTTCAGATGTCAATGTGGAGGAGCCGGAAGTGGACATTGGAGCATTCACCTATCTCCTTTGTATTCAATCTAATTGAAAGGTATGAACTGCTTATGAGATGATCTCATTCTGCCAACTGTACATGTCAAATCGGTAGCGTGAGTTCATTCTGTCAACTAGTTCTCATTAGCCTTCAAGGTTTGCCAGCCCAATGATAAGTCGCAAGCATCTAATTCACCTTTCTTTTCATCCTTTAAACTGATTCGGCGCGCTCCCCCCGACCACCTTGCGCTACCCTGGGTGGGTTTAAACTGGTATAACAGGCTTTAACCGGCAATACGACCAGATATGACTTTCCGGCCTGTCTCACCCTAGATCATCACCGTTCTTGATTTCAGGAACGCGACGTTATCATAAAGACCCTATATAAGTACTCTTACATTCAAGAAAGCGCATTCCCGTTGTCAGTTATGCTCAAAATCGCGTGGTCTGACGATGAAACTGGGCCCGCTTGCCTATATCCACGAATACAACAAGTACAACGAGATGATCTGGCCAACTCCGGTGAATTGATGGGTTGCCGGATGACGCCAAAATTTCGCTTTACCTTCCGAGTCATTTCAAAGTTTGTAGATTAAGCTTACTCGGTTCATCGTCCTCTTGAGCTGATTCTTTCTGACTCGCACCCTCAAAGTTTAAAGACTTTGGGATCCAAATAGTTCGACCGTCTTTTGCCGACAAGGTCTCTCGTGTAACCGGACGACGATTAGAGTGTATATCAGGGGCTAAATTACACCTTTCAGCGATGGCTTCATCACAACCTTCAACAACTGCGGTACGTATCAATACCCCAATTGAATTGAACGCCCACGAACTCCATACATACCATCTCAGATCTCTGAAGCATCCAATGCATCGGTTACCCCGAGCCAGGTAAGTTCTATCAGGCCACATCAAAATCAAAAACCAGAACCTCTGATTCCAGAAACACAGGCTGTAAAGCGTCTGCCAGACTCGTACTACGACGACTTTCTATCAAACAATGCCAAAGAACGTAAAGCGAGTCCAAGTTAGTGGTCTCAATCAAACCCCTGTGTAGGCACCCATTTCTGTGCAGATCTGACCTCTTGGTCTTGTTCTCTTTGCAGTTCGTTCCCTGTTTCCCCTCGAGAAAACGCCGGGCTTGATCTCGCTATTGGCTGGAAAACCCAATGAAACGACGTTCCCGTTCACATCCCTCAGCTTCAAAGCGCGTTCGCCCACCGACCCCGCGCAAGAGATCGATCTCACCCTTGAAGACGTGGATCTAAAGCAAGGCCTGCAATACGGCGACACCGCCGGTTTCAAAAAGCTGCTAGACTGGCTTTTTGGCTTGCAGGAGAACCAGCATGGCAGGAAACGCGGAGAAGGGTGGAGAATTTCTGTGGGATCTGGTTCGCAAGATCTTATCTTCAAGGTGGGAATGCGGACGCTAGGCTGGCATGCTGTTATCAAATGCGAGCTGACTCGGACTGTGTGGGTTTTATGGCATGCTGCAGGCTGTTCAGGCTCTCGTCAACCCGGGGGATGCTGTTCTCGTCGAGTCTCCTGTGTATGCGTACGTGAGCCCTGCAGCCTGCGATCACATGTACAGGCAGTGTGCTGACCGACGATCATACGAATAGGGGTGTCATTCCCATGTTTTCCACCCTCCATTGTGAACAAGTCGGTTCGTACGATTCCATTACTGATTTACGAGAAACCATCAACCAAGGAACTTTATAGAGGTGGAAACCGACTCCCAGGGTATCCGATCAAGTTCCCTCCGCACCATCCTGGAGGGCTGGCCAACTGGAAAACCCAAGCCAAAGGTCCTTTACACCGTCCCAGTGAGTCATTTTTATGAATATCTTTCCTTTCTCGACTACCACCCGTTCTGAGCCTGGATGCATCACCGCTGCGATGATTGATAACACATTTTCTCCCCCCTGTAACCTCTTCGGGCGTGCTCTGATTGCATTTTTTGTTCCCAGTACGGATGCAATCCCACAGGGATGACCGCTTCTCTGGCGCGACGAAAAGAAGTCCTTCAGCTCGCCAGGGAGCATTCGTTCATCATTTTAGAAGGTGAGTTGTTGCCCCTCTGTGCCGAGCCCCTCCGGCCTTCACCCATCCGTTTCCGCACAATGGCATCTTGCGGCTGGAAGACCCCACTGGCGGTCGGTAACCGCCACCAATGACGACTGCTCGGTACCTTGAGTCGTATGATATCATGCGGGCGCATTGAGATCGCGACATCTCACCAATCCATATTGGCTGGCGTTTTCTGATCGACACGATATCGTTGTCACATCGGAATTAGCTTCCTTTCGCTCTGCTTCTCTATCCCCATTCCGTCTCTGCCAGGCCTCCCGCGAACCGCGCTAACGTTATTCTTGTCACTTGCTTATTCTTATTCCTTTTATTATTCCGTTTTATTTCAGACGACCCCTACTTTTATCTGTACTATGGGAAGGCACCGCGGTACCCCTCGTATTTCTCCCTCGAACGAGAAGAGCCCGAGGTCGGACGCGTGCTGCGCTTTGACAGTTTGTCAAAGGTGCTTTCGGCCGGGGTGCGTATCGGATTTGCCTCTGGACCAGAGAAGCTTTTGAATGCGATCGATGCTTCGGTAAGTGCAGCCGTTTTGTTCATGTCAGATTCTTTCCGTACGTACGTACGTTTATTCGCACCATTCACCCTTAATTGTGGTGGATGAATTCATTTCCGATGTCGCAGAAGCCATTCAGTGGCAGGGAGGGGGACCCTGCGATCAATACCGTCTAATTTTATATTGCTTTCCTTCCCCTTGCCCTCCCCGACCCTGCAGCATGAAACCTAGTTTTCCGTGTTTCCCATTCAGTTTCGTAACGCATTCGCTGACGGCGTTACCCATTCACATCTGTTTCCTCTGATAGACTGCGACATCAAACCTGCAAACCTCGTCACTTACGCAAAGCATCATCTACACGCTTCTTAATGCCTGGGGATACGACGGGTTTAAAGCCCACACCGACGCTGTCGCTGGGTTCTATCGCGAGAAACGGGACATCTTCGAGCGGGCGATGGTGAAGCATCTTACTGGGTTGGCGGAGTGGAGTACCCCGGAGGCGGGCATGTTTTTCTGGTGAGCAGCCGTGTCCCACCATCCATCTATCCATTCCTTCCGTGTTTTTATCTTCACGAATCCTCGCCACACATGAGGATGATGTTCGACCTCGGTGGTTATCTTGTCAGGGGTTTTAATTCGGTTTGGACGGGTCTGGCCGACGAGGTTTAATGTCCGTTTGTTTCTCCACCCTGAAAATCACCGTTGGCTTGAATGGATCTGGGGGTTGCAATTGTGTGCCGCAATCTTGACGGTTGGGTGCACGATTCGGGGCAACCCTCTTTTCTGGCCCTGCGTTGGGCCTTGTGCCGTTCGTTCGTTGAAAGCTTGTTCCGTTTTGGACTACTGCGCCCCATTTTTTCCCCTTCTTCCGGCGCATGGGGGACCGGTTCTTCGTATGCGCCGTCTTCCTTGCCTCCACTCCTTGCTTCTCCCTGCCTTGCCTTGCTTCTCCTAGCCCGACGCGCATTATGCGGTACGGCCATCCATCCATTCGTCCTCCCTGTCTTACATCGTATCACGCCCACGGCGCACGCTGATCCCTCTTCCCTCGCACAGGTTCAAGCTCCTGCTCACATCCGACGGGAAAGAGGGCGACTCGCAAGCGGTGATCAGGACGACGGCGTTCAACCGCGGAGTGCTCGCGCTGCCGGGGACGGTGTTTTTGCCGAATGGGAGGCGGTCGGCGTATGTGCGGGCTGCGTTTAGTTTGGCGGGGGAGGAGGATGTGGAGCGGGCGGTGGAGAGGTTGAGGTTGGCTGTGCTTGATGAGAGGGGAGAGGGTGCGGGAGAGGGTGCGGAGGGTGTGGAGGGTGCCCAGTGAGGGGTGGTTGGTGATCGAGCGGGCTCTGGATGTTGTTGGTGATCGAGCGGCTCTGGATGTTTTGTTGGAGGCGGAGGCGGAGGCAGTTGCGCTTCCGGAGACGCTGTTGGGTGTTTCCGCTCGTACTGCGTGCAAGTATGAATTTGAAATAGGGTGTGTATGTGAGGATGGTTGTGTGAAATATGGATCTAGATCTTCGTTTTAGACCCTTGATGTTTTGGATCGACTTGCAGATGGGTGGATGTGTTAGTATGTAAGTATGTGTACTAGGAACGTGGTGTGCGTGTGTTGTGTGGGCATGGGCCAGGCTTTCTTGTGAGATGGGTATGTATCTATCGATGATACGGATTATGGGATTTGGATTTGGGGTGCTGATGCGACGGGGGTATTTGCGACTGGGACTCTAGCGGTAATTAACTTTGGTTGTCTCGGGTGTCGTGTAAAGTGAGGCGAGTAGGTTGTGATCTGAGTCAGGTCCGTCAAGGCGGGTAACAGGTTGAATGGGTGTATATGGGAGGTGCCAACCAGGTTTGTGAATCTTGTGTACGTACGTGTACAGGATTGTTGGTTGTTGCTGTACTGGCTGGTGAAGTGCACGTTGTTTTCGTTTTCATTGCAAGGGCTGGCAGGGCTCTTGGAAGTTGAAAGCGGGCTTGGTACAGTTGATTGCAGCTGGCTCCTCCGTGACGGTGGACTGCACGACTTGCAAGTACTCGAGTTGGCGCACCGAGTCGGAGTCGGAGATTGTGGTAGTTACCGTAGAAGGGGCCGTTGATTGAATAGGAGATAGGGGAATATATAGTACATACATACTCGTGGTTGAGGAGATGGCGGTATCAGCATATAGTAAGTCTACTAGCAGTGTGTGCATTTTGACGCCGTCGGGAAGGGCAATACATATAGATAAGAGGGTGTTTTGCCGCCACTGGTATGTATCTACTATTCAGTGGTGTAATAGTTCACGGTGGATCTGGGGTTTTGGGGTGGAAATGACGCGAGGGGTACTTGTTACATCAGGTATTTAATACTGTGCGGTCGAAGCTGTCGGTATGTCTTGCATCGATTTGCGCGAAATACCCGAGTGGATCGGACGTGCTGCATTACTTTATTCGGTGTGATGGTTTAGGGAGTTATCCGCGTTGGGAATGCCCGACGCGTTTTGCAGGTGTGCGTATGGATCGCGATGTACGGTACGTGCTGGTACGTGCTGCACTGAGCTATGTATGGAATCAAACGGGTTGTCAATTATATCACCGTGAGTTTGATGTGAGGATTTATTATAAGAGGGTTGATAAGTGTGTTGCTACAAGCGCCTGCGGTGGTTATAGCAGCCGATGTACTTGCATGTCGTTGAGTATGCCAACTTGAGAATTGCGACAAGCTTTGTGGTCAGAGTCTAGCCTGCCGGATGGTCCGGTTCTCGACCACTTCTGTACGAGGAGGATTAGACGATCGTAGTATTCTTGACTCAGCAACAGAGTCATGTGAACTCTTTATCAGCGAAAAAAAAATAGGCAGGTTTATAAACCGGCAGCGGCGATCTGACCGTTATCTTGCCTTGCTTTCTACAACATCCACCCAAGAACCCGTCGAACAGTAGGTCTATACAGCGGCGTATCGTTCCCATGATCATGCTCACAGATTATCGCAGAACAAAGGAAGCATTGAACACCCGTAAGCGAGCGCTTCAATTGAGAGACACTGTTTCGGATTCGGACACTGAGCTGCTTCCCGGATTCCTGTGACAGATCAATACAATGGCCTTCTCCTTACAATTTGCTCCCGTCAACTACTGCCGTTTGGTGGAATGCAAGAAATGTGGGAAAACGAGCTGGATGGTGAGTCGCTTTTTTTCCTGTGTTCTTGCGATCAATCCTTGCTCTCCCCTGCTGCCGCCAGTGGAACTCCCAATGATCGGAGCGGGGCGGTTGTCGTAAAGGCCAACGAGGATGCTGTGTTGCTAATGATCTGTTTTCTCCCCATATATTTTCTGTGCAGGGTTGCGGCCAACATGTTGAAGCTGTGAGTTGCATTTCTGGATCAAAAATAGGTGGCAGCATCTTGCTGATGGAGATGTTGTAGGTGATGAAGGATGTCAAGGAAGAAGACAAATGTACCTGCAGCCGCGACGAGTCAGCAAGCAGCGGGCAGGCGGAGAAGAAGTAGATAGGCCGGGGATAAATTCGAAATTACTGAATTGTCGCGAGATGGTCGATTCGGCGGTGGCCGGGGTCTCGCCCAGAGGTGTATTACCAGATATGGAAGGAGCCCCATGATCTTCAGAATCAAAAGAGTTGGGCCTTGCAATAATCTAATCTGACTTGCTCCTTCTGTTGTCGCTGTCTTATGGCCCTTACATTTCCTCACTACCCTGAATGACAATCGACACAAGTGTCGTCCCAGCTCTGCCTACAATGCCTGCCCCACACACGCCCATATATGACCCTCCCACCTTTACATACACAAAGCAGGCGGTATCTGGCATGGAGATGGAGCTCAACAGGCCCATGCTCAACAACTACATTCGCATTGCCCGTGTCGGTGCTGGCCAGCACGGCGAGGTCTTCGAGTGTCACAAGCTCGACACCAGATATCCAGAAGGCCATCCAAACCGTCTTCTCAAAGTCGTACGTCGTTCGTCACCCACCTACCGCACCAGTGGCCGTTGCTCACGGGCGTGTTTTAGGCGATGAAGTCCGTGAAGCGGAACAACCCAAAGGCAGAGAGGTACAAGCGACTCATGGAGCAGTCGAAACGCCTCCCACCTCGCTCGCAGGACCGCGTACCAATTGTCGACAGGCTCAACACGACAGAGCACAAAATCCGCAAGGAAATCGCCATCATGAAGAAGCTTCGCCATCCGCACGTCGTGCGTCTCTACGAGGTTATTGACGACCGGTTGAAGGACAAGATTTACATGAGTGAGTTTTTGTTCAGAGTTGCGTGGCCCCCCTATTTAACTTGGGGATGCAGTTATGGAGTACCTCGGCGGCGGCGAAGTGAAATGGAGGGATGGGGACCACGAACCCGTGTTGACGGTTAATCAAACAAGAAGGATAGTTCGCGACGCTGTTCTTGGCCTAGAGTATCGTACGTCCTCGCCCACCTGTAAACCCTATACCCGTCCCCTAATGCTACCAAGTACACCAACAGGGCATCATCCACCGGGACATCAAGCCCGCCAACCTTCTCTGGACCGAAGACCGTGGCCAGGTCAAAATTGGAGACTTTGGGGTCTCCCACTTTTCATATGCCCAACGGCTTGCTGCCGCTGGTAAGGAGGCAGCCGATGCCCAGCGCGACGCTATGCTTATAGACGACTCTGACCTCTCAAAACGTGCCGGCACGCCGTCCTTTCTGGCCCCTGAAGTTATATGGGAGTTTCACGCCCTGTCCCAGTCCCCCGTCAGCTCGCACTATGAGCTTCCGTCCGTGAAGAGCTCAGGGACCGTCCAGAGCTCATTCTACTCGAAACCCCGCCCGCCAATCACAAAGTCCATCGACATCTGGGCACTCGGCGTTACACTATACTGCCTCCTGTTCGGCAAGGTGCCGTTCACGACGACTGGCGTCGGCAGCGAGTTTGAGTTGTATCGTGTCATTCTCTACTCGGACTGGGGGGTGCCGCCGCACATGGGGGTGAACAAGGTGCCTACGGGAGGGCGACAGCCAAACCCCTCTGTACCCGGTGGTGCAGCCATCCAACTTCTGGACAGGTTCCTCCAAAAGGACCAGAATGACCGCATAACCCTCGACGAAATCAAGGTCCGTCCTCACGCTGTCCTTTCCAACCCTAGAAAAATGAATCTCACCTTTTAGCTTTTGATTGGTGATGCACAGACAGACCCTTGGATATTGGAAGACCTTCCGGACCCGGAACGATGGATTCGTGCCACATCGAGCTCGCCCAAGATCAACGTTACGGCGGACGAAGCGTTTGATGCAATGTCTACGGTGCATTTCAAGTGGAATTGGGGGGCACGGGTGACGAAGAGGATCTCGAATTTTTTCAGCAAGCCGCAGCCACGCGTGAGGGGGAGTGGGGGTGGTGTGCCGGAGATTGTGCATGAGCGTGCGGAGCCGTCTGGGTCCGGGCTGAACGCAAAGGTGGCGAGTGGGAGTGGGAGGGGGAGGGGGAGTGTGGCTGCTGCTGCGAGTGTGTATCATGTTGCGTCCAGTCCGGGGTTGTTCCAGCCGCGGTTGGAGAGTAATAGCCAGGGCAATAGGAAGGAGAAGGATAAGGGGAAGAAGAGGGAGGAGGAGGGGCCGAGGAGTCATACGCATTTGCCTACACTCCAGGACCCGTTTTCGTTCTCGACCAAACGGCAGCGGTCGGGGAATGTGAGCGGGGGGAGCAGTGGGCCTTCGTCTGCGGTTTCGGGGAGTCCGGCGGCTGAACGTGCGTTGGCTGCCAATTTGAAGATGTGGTTCAATAGGTTCAACCAGCAACGGCCGGCCAAGGCGAGTGGTGGGCACTCGCATGTCTCTGACCCTGCAGCTGCAGCTGCTGGTGCTGCTGGTGTGGGGACGGCGACTGCGAACGGGCCAGGCGAGGGGAATGTGAGGATCACGCGTGCTGATCCTGGTACGAGGCGGAGCGAGGAAGCGATGAGGTACTACCGGTCGCGGCATCACAGCGAGAGCGGGCTGTTGACTGCTGCGCGGCGGGCGCAGAGCTGGGGGCAGGGCGATGAGCGGCTAGAGTTTGCAGAGGTGATGAGTGTGACGTCTGCGGAGGTGCAGCTTGATGACCATGATTTTGTTGTTGGGGCGGGGGGAGTTGAGCCGCGGGCGTATGTGCCTAGGGGTGCGAGGCGCGCGGGGCATGTGCCGTCGAGGTTGTCGATGGAGGTTGGGGAGGGTGGGGGGAGTGGGGGTGGGGGGTACAGCCCGGGTGTGGGAGGGAGTGGGGGGTTGGATTATGGAGATTTTGATGATTCGTCGTCGGTTGTGAGTGGGTATGGGGAGGGTCCTGAGGCGCGGTGGGTGAGTACGATTGGGGATGAGGAGGATAATCCGTTTTATAGTGGGAAAGGCAAGGGCAAGGGCAAGGCGAGCGGTGAGGGGGCTGCTGCTGCGAATGGGGGTGGGGGTCCTGAGGGCGGGGACGGGTTTGAGAGTTCGGATGAGGATGAGGAGGATGATGAGGAGGATGAAGAGGATGATGAAGAGTTGGCGGAGGGTGTTGTGTTCTCGCCTAGAAGACGGCCGTTGGCTGAGGAAGAGGGGGGAAGTCCGACGCCGTCTGCTGCTGTGCTGCCTCCACAGCAGCCTGCGAGTCTTCCATCATAGTCGATGTGAGTCGGACCTTTTCTCCGGCTTGTTTTTCTTTTATTCTTTCGTTTTTGTTGTCGTTGTTCTTTCGACAGATCTTTGTGCTTTCCTTCACGTCCCTTTGTTATATAGCACGCGCTGCGGCAACTTCTTTGAATCGGTGTTGTTTGTCCTTCATCCCTCACCCTTCATCCCTCACCCTTCATCCCTCATCCTTCCTCTTTGAGTTGGCCATAAGCATACATCCTACCTACATACATAGACAGAGCAACCTCCGTTCGCTCCTCCACCCTTTTCTTTTTCTTTTTCAACGCGCGTGCTGTATTAATTCGGTTCATGATTGATCTCACTCCTTCCTTCCGCATCTCCACTTTTGCATCCCCACTTTCGCATCTTTGCATTACCACTTTCGCATCACCACTTTCGCATTCACTTTCAACTTTTTGTACCTTTCGGCACTGGACATTCGCGCAGACTCGGACTCATCGACATGGGAGTACAATTAGATTTTTTCGGTGCACAGTCCCTGGACTTTTTCTTCTTTCTTTTGGATCATCTTTGCAGACCTATCGTTCTGCACTCACCGACGCTGCCAACCACCGACCGGCCGACCGATGATGACCCACCCACTCAGCCTGCCGACCAAACGAACGAGAACGAGCCAAAGTGACGCGTTAGGCGTTCAGGCTTGTTCTGTTGTTGTATGTACTGTAATACCTAGGCTTCGCCACTACATGGAATGCATCGCACATACTATACCAATACCAATACCATCCATTAGCTGCATTGAATTACTGAAGTGGATGAGGATCCTCAAGCGTTTTCGACCAATAAACAGAGTCGAGCGATATCATTACATTCCACTTGCATTATCATTCAACTACAGCATACAGCATAAACTACACCCACTCCACCAACCAGCCCTCCCAGTGCCCATTCAGCCAGACTGGTACAACGCAGGCCCCGCGACGACGTGCGGGTTGAGCAAGGAGAGGTTGAACGGGGTGACGTACAGATCGCTGTCGGTGAGCAGGACGAACATGGTGCCGTTAACGACGGGCGCGGTGCCCTCGCCAAAGACAAACCCGCCGGGCTGGGAGGTGCTGCCCGAGTTGCCTTGGATGTCTTGCAGGGGGGTGTAGGTCGTGTTGAGCTGGCTGATCCACGCCACGAACTGCAGTCCGAGGTCAGTCAGATCATGCAACGGTAATGGTAATGTTTAGTGCAGGCGTGAGTGCACTACGCTGCTACGCACCTTGGGAGGTCCGGCAGAGCTGCTGGTCGTATAGCTGTTGTTGTACCCCACGGTCTTCCCGGGGTCTTCCCATGTGAACGTCACGGTGCGCCCGGGGGAGGAGAGCGGTTCGCTTCTGTTCCTTGTTATTCCTGGGGAGGTGTCTTGGCCTGCGATGCCGTTTGTGACGAGTGGGGTCGCGTCGGGGTTGTTCTGTGTGGTATGGGGTCAGTATAACTAGAACGAAAGAGATAGAGAAAAGAGAAAAGGAGTGATCGTACCGTGATGTTGAGCGCGGGGAAGTTCTGCCACTCGATCCTGGGGTTCTCAGCGGGGCAGCTGGTGATATACGGCGCAAGCAGCGTCCAGGCCATACTCTGCGTGATCCCCGTCTCAAACCACACCGGCATCGGGAACAAGCCCTCAAACTGCCTAAAGATCATCTGCTGCCTCGCCTCCGTCGTAATGCTATCCAACAGCAAACTCGCAGCGGCGCGGCTGTCCAGGTGCTCCAAGAACCCATACACGCCGGATTCGCCAAAGCGGGTGAGCTTTTGGCAGAAATCGAGGAACTGGCGCACGGTGGTGAAGGGGTAGGTGTATGTGCACTGTTTGGCGCCGCGCCCGCCGAGCATGTTGGAGATGAGCGTGGCGTGCCCGACTTCTTGTTCTGCCATGTATTGGATGAGGTAGCGGTCTTCGGCTGTGAGGCCGGCGGCTTCGAACTCTTGCTCGGAGAAGCGGGCGAGGCCGTAGTGAAAGAGGTCGAGCTCGATCCATTCTTGGTTCAGCGCTAGGTTCTGCGTGCGTGGTTAGTGGATGGTGCGGTGTGTTGTGTGAGGGGGAGGGCTTACGAGGGACTGGAAGTCAAAGTCGCTGTAGGGCACGTACTCGGGTGTGGTGTTGAGCCCGAGTCCGCCTGCGGGGCTGAACGGTGCTGGTGGCGGCGGTGGTGGTGCGTCCCCGCCGTTGTTGCGGGCCTTGACGTCGACTGCACGGCTGAGCATCGAGCCTACCACATCGCTGCGCTTGAGGATACGCGCGGAATCTGCTGATAACCCGGTCCCGCGTCGTGCAAGACCTGCGGCGTTGCGGTTTCCAGGGGCAGCGGAAACGAGAGGCGGTAGTGAGAGCGAGCCTATTGCAGCGCAGGCGAGTACAGCGGTGGGGCAGTAGAAACGCATGGTGTTCGGAGGGGAGGCGAATGCGGGATGAGCTGGGCTCTAGCTGGTCTTTATATTGCTAGTCCCAGACATGTTTCTCCTCCCCTGCCTGCACCATTTGGTCTCATCCCGACGGAGGTCTCTGTTCCATTCATCGAGGCATTTTGAAAACGAGAGTAGGAGGATAGAGGAGGAAGGAACGAATCGTGGGAATTAATCAAGTGGTACACTGTGTTTATATGATCGGCTGCTGGGGACTGTATGCTTTGGCTCAGAGGAACCGTGCCAATTCTGCGTTACTCCCCCGCAAGGAGGGCCCCTGCCCTTGGACATTTCATCCCCCCCCCCGCAGCTGGATGAAATCGAAGACGTCGAAGGGTACTATCCCGGCCGATACCACCCCATATCCACCGGCGACGTATACGACCACGGACGCTTCAGAGTCCTTCACAAACTAGGCTCCGGGGGGGATATGTGCCGTCGTCTACTCCACACAGAGCCAGTCCCATGCGAATGGTGTGAGGCGGGACTTGATCCTGGAGCAGAGTTTGAGAACTTCGATGACGGTGATGACGAGTGGGAGAATCTGAGGGTTGAAGAAAGTCAGCGATGAGTCCTGATGCTACTACCTATAAATGTGTGCGGCTGCCCGGCAGAGCAAGGGCAACACTAGTGACGGTAGACTGTAGTCTATTACTCACCTGCCCGAACGACAATCCATCTCTTGATACAAGTTGCGCGTTGTTGAGCTCCAAAGATTTCTCCGTCGTATACACAATGTAGATATATATCTAAGAAGATGGTGAGCTTTCTGGGTATGTCTGTCTGTACCGAAGAGGGAAAGTGCCACATAAGCTTGAGAGTGTTGCTTACACCGGTCGTGTACATCAAAGCGCCGGCACGAAAGATAATAATAAGCGCTCGCTTTCTCAGAACCCTGCTCTTCAGAGGGTCGGTGGTCCCTTTCTTGCCGATTAAAGCCACTCTGACTCGGACGGGAAGTATGTCGGGGGGGTCGTCTGGGCTGTACGTCACAACCCCCAGCGTCCTTGTACAGAAGTATATGGCAAGGATTGCCCACCCGCCCATGAGCCCTTTCTGGAGGCTGGCGATGTCTGACGGGCTGCTCCACTTGAGGTATCGGTTGCATTCAGGATGCGTGCCAAGGTTCAACAGGTTGCGTGCCACGTACAGGCCATATGCGCATGCTGATCCAGATTGCAGCCAGTTGAGGAGGGGGAGGAGCGTGCCTGCGCCACCCCGCTTGAGGTTGTGAGTCGCCATAGCTATCTCGTCATCTGCCTTTGGGACATATGCAAGAAAGTAGTAGTTTCTTAGGTTGAGAACGCTTGCTACGTCAGGAATGACCAGAACTGTACACATTGTATGCGTAAAGATGGAGGAGGGTTGGTTGAGACCGTTGAGTATGTGCTGTTGTGTTGAAAATGAAGCCAACTTTCACTTACTGTGTGCGAGAACCAATGCGTCCAAAGTGCTGAGTGTTCCTTCTGCTGCGGAGATGAGACCGGTGATGCTCATGGACAAGCTTAGAGTGAGGAGTCCCCAGCGAGCGACAATCATCCCCTCTGTGGAGATGTATTCCTGTGCAACTGGAGGCCGAAACCGGGGGGTCAGGATCATTGGCCGAGTTCATTTATTCTTGATATTTTCTTACTGTTGCAGAACATCTGGATGTATAGCGAAAGCCGGACCCCGAGGCCTAAGCAAACCATGAGCTGAGCTGACGCCTTCAGACAAACGGATGTGGAACCCTACCGGTGATATCTGGATTTCTGGATGTTGCAGCGAACACAGATGGCGGAAGTTAGCAGTGAGCGTGGAGTCTGAAAAAAGTTTGTTACGTTGTGAAAGGAGGACATTCTGCAAAGGTTGACATCCTAGACAGAGTGCAGCGCAAAAGTGGGAGAGGAGGCGAAGCGAATAGGGACCAATGTACCTGGCACTTATATGGCATACACGAGGACCAGTGTGCGCGAAACACGCCTTGACCAATCACTGACAAGTACTATCATTCATCAGTAGTTCGTATTTCCTCACTGGTTCGTATTCAATACATTTTTGTAGTGACAGGTGTTCGGCCGTGGCTGTGTCCATTACAAAATTGTATTGAATACGAACCAGTGAGGAAATACGAACTACTGATGAATGATAGTAGTATGTACCCATCCCATGGTCTCGCATTGCCAGAAACTGTACTAACCACAAGGTATCATCCGAGTCACTCTTCGCTTCCCCGGAAATAGGTGCTGACAAGATCTGTTTGTATGGGACAACTAAATTAAAACCAGCACGTTAAGTGCGCGGTTCTGCTGCTGCTTCCGTGTGTCGCTGTGCTTTCTGGAGCCCTTGTACATAGCAGCACATCGGTTTGAACAGCCCTTGCCTTCGTATTGGCGTCTAACCGTGTATGAATTTGTGGCAATTGACACGCGGTCTCTGGGCGTTTATGTGACGATCCAAGGGGGGGTGCCTGATGGCCCTGGACATTTCATTCAGCAAGCGATGGTCGTTGAATGACCTGCTGTTATTATCCAATATGCTCTGGAGTCTGTTTTATGTGTAGGATATAGAGGACGGTCATGGTCACAAGCTTCATCATTCTGAACATGCTGACAGCCAACCGCCGACGCCCGGCGACCCTCCCTACTCATGATTCATCTACCTCACAATTCCAAGGGCTGCATCAGGCCGTACCTATATCTCAGATTATCTTTGTTTGTCTCCCTGGCAGAGTCTGATCCCACAAAGATAAATCGGATAAACACATACAAAGCTTTATCTCATTGACCGCAAAACAGTGATGTTGTGGACAGTATGCTTTGGCTCAGAAACGTGCTCAGTCGGCCAGTTCTGCGTTATGCTTCCGCAAGGAGGGCCTTCCGACATTTCATCCCCCCGCAGCTGGATGAAATCGAAGATCTCGAAGGGTACCGTCCCGGCGGATACCACCCCATATCTATCGGCGACGTATACGACCACGGACGCTTCCGAGTCCTTCACAAGCTAGGCTCCGGGGGGTCTGCTACAGTCTGGCTGGCCCGCGACAAGCCAAAAGGCGGAAACCAGGGCAGGCTCGTCGCGCTCAAGGCTATGCACGCCGACCTCTCCTCCGCGCCGCCTATCGCAATCCCGCACACCCCCGAGGCTAACGTGCAGACCACCGACCACCAGTTCACAGTGCAAGGCCCGAACGGCACCCACCTGTTCCTCGCCTCCCCGCTCGCTGGACCGAGCGTCCGCGCCATGTCCGACTCCCCCGGACGTGTCGCTGGCACTCGCCGCCTGCGTGCGGATCTCGCCAGGAAGGTCGCCAAGCAAACAGCGACCGCATTGCAGCACTTGCACCACATCGGTGTCGTCCACGGAGGTGCATACCCCATCTCCAATATGCCGTGCAGCTGCTGATAGATAGGCAACGAGACCTGACCACGTCCAACATCCTCTTCCGCCTCTCGCCCCACACGCGTGGCTGGTCAGACGCGGAGGTGTACGCGCATTTTGGCGAGCCCGAGCTGGAGAGTGTGCGGACCTGCGACGGGCGCCCGCCAGGCCCACACGCGCCCCCCGCGCTCGTCGCCGCCATCCCCAACACCAGACTCTGCGACGCGCCCCGCCTGCTCCTCGAACACACCGTCCTCGCCGATTTCGGGCAGTCCTTCTTCGCTCACTCCCCACCACCCTCCTACGTACCCCGCACCACGCTGGGCTACCAGTCGCCCGAAGCCCGCTTCGAGGCGCGCGTAGGGCTCGAGGCGGACATCTGGGCGCTCGCGTGTGCGATATTCGAGATCCGCGCGGGGTTTGCGCTGTTTGAGGCGTTTTTGGGCAGCGAGGTGGATGTGCTGAAGCAGACGGTTGAGATGCTCGGGCGGCTGCCCGAGCCTTGGTGGGGTGCGTTTGAAGAGCGTTCGCGGTGGTTCGAGCAGGATGGCCGGCCGAGGAGCGAGCTGGAGCAGGAACGCTCGGGCGTCTTGTTGATAGCGTACCCGACGTCCATCAGGGAAAAGTTGCGTGAGATTGGCGCGCAGGATGATGATGATGTTGATTATATGCCGCCTGGACCGATGTTTGAAAAGCGCAGGGTGGGATTGTCTGAGGCGGAAGTTGAACTGATGGCGGATCTTTTGGAGAAGATGTTGAGGTACAAACCGGAGGAGAGGATCCGCATAGGAGATGTCGTGCGGCATCCGTGGTTCATGTTGTAAAAGTCGCACACGTTGATACCCAGGTACAGAATGACAGCACTCAGCCAGTACCTGCAACTGTTGCGAATTTAGGAACGACACCACATGTGTGTGCAAGCGTTCACGCGTCACGTCGCGACGGAGCAAGAGTAGCGGCAGCAGCACCGGTTCTCTTTCTCCTAGCACTCTCCTTGTACCTTTCCACTACTCTCATAGTCTCGATTTTAAAGGCCATACAAATTGAGGTGGGACTTGGAGTAATTAATTACATGACCGTCTCTATCATCATCATCATGTATTTAAGGGTTAGTCCAAATCTTTATCAGCCATTGCAACCTTCATATCCCAAATCCGAACAGTCGTATCAACGGAAGCAGATGCGATCCATTGGCCATCCGGCGAGACGACAACAGAGTACACAGATCCTTTGTGACCCACCAACGGCTTGCACACCGTCTTTCCCGTCTCCAAATCCCAAATCCGGATCGACTTGTCGGTGGACCCAGAAACTATGTGTTTGTGGTCCGGATCAATATAAATGCTTCTCACAGAGCCTTTGTGTCCTCGTAGCTCTCTGACCTCTTTACCTGTTTCAGCATTCCAGATCCGAATCGTCCCATCCTCCGACCCCGAAACTACGATTCGGTTGCCATCTTGACGGTCAAGGATCGCAACTGAGCGGACCGGGGCTTTGTGGCCTCGCAACTCCAATGGTTTTGACGCGGCCGCATCCACATCCATATCCCAGATCCGAATCGTCGAGTCGCTGGATCCAGAAACAATCTGCCTGCCATCAGCAGAGACAGCAACCGCAAGGACGTATCCAGTATGTCCTTTCAGCGATTCACCCACTTTCGCTAGCTCTGTGCCTTTATCCCAGTCCCAAATCCTGACCGTCATGTCGTCCGAGCCGGATACAATGCGAACACCGGTTTGGGTGAGTTTCACGACAGCAAGGGCGCGAACCCAGTCCTTGTGTCCGACCAGAGGCTTTATCCTCTGCTTCCCCGTTTTGACGTCCCAGACTCGGATTGTGGCGTCTTCAGAGGCGGAAAAGAGGGTCGTCTCGTCGTCGAACGAGGCGAGAGCAAGGGCATTTATTTTGCCTTTGTGGCCTTTGAATGGCTCGCCGATGGCGGCCCCTTTTCTGGCGTCCCATCTGCGGATTGTCCTATCGGATGAGGCGGATACAACTTTCTTCCCGTCTGCCGTAAATGCAACCGACCATACCAGTTCTGTGTGTGCTCTGAACTCGAACCGGAATACTGGGGAAACTGGGTGAGTTGTTAATTTCAAAGTTAAATGATGTAGACGTACGCATGTTTGTATATTTTTGCATGAACGCCTGGATTTGTGCATCGTACGTACCCCCATCAACGCCCATCATTTCCATCATGGATCGGTGAATGAGGAACAGCGGCTCCGGTTTTATCTTCTCTGCGTCATTCTCAAACGTCCCAAAGAGTTCCATGGTTTTGGCCACCAACTGAGCACGTTTGATCTCAGGAACCTTATCTCTCTTCTTGATCACTTCAACGACTTCAGCGTACACAATTTGCAACCCTTGCGCTGGAGGCAAATCCAGATGAGCTCCTACGGGCTGATGGGCGAAAGAGCAAGATGCTTACTGTACTTCGCTACCGTTTCCAGGGACAACTTGTCCAGGCTGTCCTTGCTATTGCCATTACCATCAATGAACTTTTTCACAAGTGTCTTGACATATTGGACCAAGTCGATCTCCAGCCAATCATCCTTGTTCATGAGGCCATCACTGTATATGGCTCCCCAGAACTGTTTGGCTTCGTCGTTCTGAGCAACGTCGGGAGGACGAGCCTTCGGTATGTATCCTTTTTGATCCTCACCCAGGATGAAGGAGCTGTGGATTTTCTGTCCGTGATGGATTTTGCGACTTGAACCGAGATGGGGTCTATAGTCGATGAACTAATTGATATTTGCCCAACAATACCTCAGACTTGGGAAGATTTTGCTTACTTGCGGGTGACCTCCTTGCCCTCTGGTCGGCGCGTAAAGGTTAAGCGTTTTAGAGGTAGGATCTCGAGGAATCGCCATAAAAATCCCTTGAGCGAATCTTCAGAAAGCTCGATTTGTTCGTGGGGCTGGAGCTCGCGTTTAAACCCGGCTGTGCGGAGCCCAGCAGCTTCAGCTTCGGATACCATCCATCGTAGGGGTGGGGTGCTGCGACTCATGCTAGCGTTCTTCTTCCTGCCCCCTCCTCTGTTCACAAAGGAAATTGAGCGGTATTAGCACAAATTCACAGGATAGGAAAGCGAGGTATCGCTTGAAGTGGACTTACATGTCAGAGTGGGTACCCGAAAACCAGACTTCGAGCGTATGAACAGGTTCCTTTTGTTTATGTTCGGCACGTGCACGCCATTCATGGAGTTCGAGCGCGCCTTTAACTTCAGTGGTGCTATCGGCTTGTGGGATCTCTTCTGGAGTTTCTGAAATTTGCTGTTGCGCTGGCACTTTAGCTGGAGGAGCATGAGTGCCTCCCCAGGCGTATTCTGGTAGGAATCTGACGCGGCGTTCGTCGAGGGCGAGGGCGTGGCGGAAGAAGCAGACGTGGTGCATGCCTTGGATTGTGCCTGGGGGCAGATTTCGGTTACCGGATGAACCAATGGACGACACTGTCTCCCTATTTGATCCATTTTAGCATGAAAGAGCGTAATTGAGGGCTCAGGGGAAGGTTCTACGCACCATGCGCCAACAAAATGAACTATGACTTCGCGAGAAAACGCTTTTTTGAACCATTGGGCCATTGTCCGTGCTTGTCCTGGACGTCCCGGCTCTTCGGGGTCTGCAAGTTCATCGCGGGGGTTATCGCTGTCCGAATCTGTGTACAACTTGTAGGCGCTGAATGGGTGGTATGTCAGTTGACCTTGAGCTGAAGGAAGGAAGACGGCTGGACGAACAACGGGATTTGCAACTCGTTGCCTTTGTAGAGGAGGCCGACCTTGGTAGCATTCAATCAGCTGTCCCAGTGCTCGGTAAGTGTATGGGATGTGATGTACCTTGGCAATCATCGCCGATAGAGCTCGCGCTTGAAGTGCACCTCGTGAAAAGCCTGTTTCACTTATTAGTAGCAGTTAGGCCTGAGTGAATGGCTAATGAACGCACCAAACAGGAAGATACAGTCACCATCCTCGTACATGTCGCAGAGCCATCGATACGCGCCAATAACTGTTTGCTTGAAGCTCCTAAAAGACATACGTCAAGCCGTGCAATTGGATTGGAGTCCATCCACCTACCGGGCAAAAGCCAAATCAATCATGAGCCGAACGGAATGTGAGAGGGTCTCTGTATGGACATACGTCCCGATTCCGCTATTGTACCATGTTCGTTGTCCATCACCCGTGTTCTTTAAAATGAGATTATAGAGTCCAATGACGTTGGTGTTCTGGAAGTAAGTTCATGGATGTCAGCGCGCTGAAAAGGGTCCAAGGTATATTGGGCAAGCATTAAGCTCCAATTTCATACCTTCTCGCCAAACTTGTTCGACGTGCCGTCGATGCATATGATTAGGTTACGACCGTCCTTGGTGGTGTTGTGTGTACAGGTTACTGGTCCTTGAGGCCTTGCCCATGGTGGATCGTCCGTTTCGCTTTCGGGTATTTGGAGCTCATCGACGTTGGAAGTTGACGAGTTGATCTGGGAACCAGCCGCGCCGCCTGGCGTCACCTGGTGCGACCTGGATAAGTCAGCCTGGGGTCCTGACGGGAGTCGCTCTGTCATGGGAAAGGTATTACAGGGGAAGCTTTGTTAAGGGAAGGAAAATGAGGGGCTGCAGCATCCTTCACTCCCAAGTGTCCTTTTTAAACCTTTGTTTTTGTCGGCGCTTGAAGGGTGCGATGTAACCGCATTTCTCAAACAACCCTTGCTAAAAATATGAGAGTATGACTGAGCTTCGGAGAACTTTCGCCGTCAGGTGCAAGTGGAGCACTGTGAACTGACGCACCCATTGCATCTGTTCTTTGCCTGATACCTGGAAGGCGCTTAAAATTTCTATGATCGTGCCTAAGGACGTGTCAAACTGCCAGATTATTATCGCGCCCAATATGTGCGGGGCCTTGTGTTACTCTGGGTAAAACCATGTCAACAGTCGTCCGGATTTTCAGGAATTTTAATGATGAACCAATCCAAAGGCACAGGCACCGCTGTGATTAGGCGGGTGGTCGTTTGATGGCTAAGTATGTACATAGCATTTCTGCCTGCGCCGCCCTGCTGCATGTTGCCTTCAAGGTCTGGGACGTATGCAAGAAAGAGGCAGTTTCTTGGGCTGAGGAGGCTTGCTACGTCAGGGATGACCAAGACTGTTCAGATGAAATGCATGAGGATGGAAGAGGGGTGGTTGAGCAAGCTAGTGCTGCTGTGTTGGAATAAATCTAAATTTTACTTACTGTGTGCAAGAACCAATGCGTCCAGGGTGCTGAGCGTGCCTTCTGCTGCGGAGATGAGACCAGTGATGCTCATTGACAAGTGCGCCAATCTCTCCCTCTTGAGAAATTAATTCCAGCGCAACTGGAGGCCCAAACGGGGGTTCAAGATCATCAAGCCGCGCTATTTGTGATATTTACTTATTTTTGCAGAGAAATTGGATGTATAAGGAAAGTCGGACTCCAGACCTCAGCAAACATGAAACACGGCATGTACGTACCCATCGCACGTTTCCGCCTTGACAAGCATCGTACTGCCAACGAGTTTTTACCACTCCACTCGCGACAGCAAATATAGCCTAAGCCTGACACACCCAGCGCCTGGAGTTGTCAGGGTAGTCGTGCATTTGACACAACTAAATCAAGACCAGCACTTTAAGCGCGCACTGCGCAGTTCTGTTGCCACTGCCGCCTTGTGTATTCGTGCTTTCTGGAGCCCTCGCAGTGGCACATAGGTATTTACCACTTCCTTCAACCTTTATATCTGTGTCTAAGCGTGTTTGGATTTGACTTTGTGGCCATTGAAACGCGGTCCCTGGGCGCTTATATGACGTGATGCACAAGGTGCCTGGACAAGCGTGGGTACTTTATAAGCGATAAAGTGTTAAACGGGTTGATAAAAAACTGGTGACATGCCACAACAGCTCGAAACATCGAGCAAACTGTCTGTACTGCACGTAAAGACATACCACATCGCAGCCAATAAGTACATATTCAATAAATTGCAATCCAACAATCAGTTTGAGTCAGCCCAGTTTGTGTACTTCTTCTCAACTTCGGGCGCGGGCCAAAGGTCGACAGTGTCAACGCTATATATAGGCCAAATACGCATGAATGCAGGGTGTAGCCGGTTGAGGACGGGGAGCGACTCGGGTGCACCCCCCGCGCTCGTCGCCGCCATCCCCAACCCCAGACTCTGCGACACGCCCCGCCTGCTCCTCGAACATACCATCTTCGCCGATTTCGGGCAGTCCTACACCGCCCACTCCCCACCACCCTCCTACGTACACCGCACCATGCTGGGTGTGCGCTGTTCGAGGCGTTTTTGGGCAGCGAGGTGGATGTGCTGAGGCAGACGGTGGAGATGCTGGGGCAGCTGCCTGAGCCTTGGTGGGGTGCGTTTGAAGAGCGGTCGCGGTGGTTCGAGCAGGATGGCCGGCCGAGGAGCGAGCTGGAGCAGGAACGCTCGGGCGTCTTGCAAATAGCGTACCCCACCTCCATCAGGGAAACGTTGCGTGACATAGGCGCGCAGGACGAATCTGATGTTGATTATGTGCCGCCGGGACCGATGTTTGAAAAGCGTGGGGTGGGTGCCTCGCCAACGCGCTGTCCTTGATTATCAGCTCTCCAACGGCTTGATGATCTGTTGATAAGGGGATCAACGGCCGCGATTGCCAGTTGTGAGCTCACATACTAATACCTAAGGGACAGTGTATGGGAGTGGATATAGTAGTATATATACGATACGAAGGCGATATATGCCGTCGTCTACTCCAAATAGCGCCAATCCCAAGCAAATGGTGTCAAACGGAACTTGATCCTGGAGCAAAGTTTGAGGACTTCAATGACAGTGATCTGGGGTTTGAAGAACATCAGTAATGAGTTCTGTCTCTACTACCTATAAATGTGTTCCGCTGCCCAGCAGAGCGAGGGCAGCACTAGTGACGGTAGACTGTAGTCTATCACTCACCTACCCGAACGACAATCCCAATAAAAGTTGCGCGTTGTTGAGCTCCAAAGTTTTCTCAGTTGTATACACAATGTAGATATATATCTGAGAATATGATTAGCTTTCTGGTTATGTCTGGCTGTAACGAAGATGGCAAGTGCCACATAAGAGTGTTGCCTAACACAGGGAACATATGTCAAAGCAATGCTACGCGCGACGACCTTTTTAATAAGCGGGTCCTCTGTCCCTTTCTTGATCGGTGTAGCAGCCACTTTGACGGGAAGTGCGTAGGCAGAGATGTCCTGGAAGCTGTAAGCCGCAACTCCCAGCATCCTTGAACAGAAGTATATGGCAAGGATTGCCCTGCCGCCCATGAGCCCTTTCTGGAGGCGAGCAATGTCTGACGGGCTGCTCCACTTGAAGTGTTGGTTGCATGCAGGGTGCGCGCCACATATAGGCCATATGCGCATGCTGATCCAGATTGCAGCCAGTTGAAGAGGGGGAGGAGGGTGTCTGCGCCACCCCCCTTGATGTTGGGAAAGGTCATCATTTCCCCGTCGTCAACCTTTGGGATGTATGCAAGAAAGTAGTAGTTTCTAGTATTAAGGACGCCTGATGCGTCAGGGATGACTAGGACTGTACAGATGAAATCCATAGGAAAAGAGGGTTGGTTGATTAAGCTATCATTAGTGCTGCTGTGCTGGAAGTGAAGCCAGCTTTCACTCACCGTGTGCGAGAATCAATGCGTCCAAAGTGCTGAGTGTTCCTTCTGCTGCGGAAATGAGACCAGTGATGCTCATCGACAAGCTTAGCCTGAGGAGTCCCCACCGAGCAGTAATGATACCTTCTGTGGAGATGTATTCATGCGCAACTGGAGGCAGAAAACGGGGGTCAAAATCATCAGCCGAGTGTAGTTATTCTTGATATTTGCTTACGGTTACAGAACATCTGGATGTATAACGAAAGCCGGACCCCAAGACCTAAGCAAAAAAAAACATGAACTAATCTGACCCTTTTTACGAACGAATGTGGATCCGCACCGGTGATATCTGGATTTCTGGATGTTTGAGCTCCAACGACCTCTCCGTCGCGTACACAATGTAGATAGATGCCTAAACAGACTCTAATCAGTTCTCGATCATGTTGAATACAAAGCGCATACGGCCGCCGCATGAGTCCAGGAGCCAGGACTGATCCTAGTACTTACACCTATAATATACACCATGGCGCCCATTCGAAACATCTTGGCCTGCAGAAGGGTCTTCCACGACACCTGTAAAGCATTCGCATGGCGGGGGATGTTGACACGTCCAGTCCGTTTGCGCACCGCAACTCCCAACGTCCTCACACAGAAGTAGAGGGTGAGGATCGCCCACCCGGCCTTTAGCCCCTTCTGCAAGCTAACAATATTCGATGGGCTGCTCCACATGAGGTATTGGTTGCACTCTGGGCGCGATCCAAAGGTCGACAGGGTGAGCGCTACATACAGCCCAAATGCGCATGTCAATAGACTGTAGCCAGTTGAGCACGGGGGGCAGGATTATCGTGCCGGCGACGGAGTTGAAGGGATTGACGACCTCCGCAGTGTCCGATGCAGCTACGTATGCGAAGAAGAAAAAGTTGTTTGGGTTGCCGACGCTTGCCATGTCGGGAATGACCAGGACTTCCATGGGCCGTCAGTCAAGAGCCCGAGTGTCCCTTGGGCTGCGGTGACAAGCCCGTTTATGCTCATCGACAAGCTCAGAGTGAGGAGGCCCCAACGAGCGTCGATCTCTCCCCTCCCTCTTGCGAAATCTATTCCAGAACAACTGCGGGAAATCATCTGAATCAAGATCACGTCGCGTCGATAGCACCGTCGTTTGCTTACGGTTGCAGATGATCTGGACGTATATGGCCAGCCGAACTCCCAAACCTACACCACAAAACCACGGCCTCAAGCACAACGTCTCATTCGGAGGGGACAATGGAGGGTCTTACCAGTGATATCCGGGTTTCTGAACGAATGGCGTCATGAGAACTCAACAGGATGCAGAACTGGGAGAAGAATGAATTCAATACGATGTGAATGGAGGGCACTCCGTCACGGTTGACATGGTAGTGTAGAAAGACTTAATGAAAGGGGAGGCGATGTGGATCTAGGGTCACCCATCGGAGGTCTCTAGATGTTTATATGACGAGGGGTGCGGGGGACAAGCGTGGGCACTTGTGGCTTGATGTAGTGTTACCGCCGCTCAACTCGGCTCGGTTTGACTCGGCTTCGCCGACTCAAAGCTATTTTTGACTCCTGAGTCGAATTAAATGGTTCGACTCGGGATCGACTTGCACTGGAGTCGACTTCGAGCGCGCTCAGTCACTGACTGACTTCTGCTTTTGGACAGAAAACTGTATAATAATGGTTTATGGCTGGGGCAACAGCGCCAGCCCAGGGTTAATTGTGTCAATGTACATACAGACTACCACAGTTGTTTACAGTCTATAAGATGCATTTATGAAGCCAAGCTGGAACGGAAACTAATGATATCATTTGGAACAGAATCACGAACCACAAGATCGGACTCAAGGTTCCTGCCATCGTAGTCCGCAGTACGGTTGGAAGAAGGGAGTCTGAATACATTACAGGCCATACAAAGGCCATAGGCGGTTCGCAGTGTGGTGGAAAGGGGGAAGGAAGGCTGTTGACGTGGCAGGTCCCAAACCGGAAAACCCTCCACCATTCAACCCACTCAACCGACTTATCAGCCGAGTTAAGCCGAGCGGAGTTGACTGAGTCGCCCAAATATATCCGAGTCGCGACTTCAGTCAAACCCAAGTCAAGCGACTTGACTCGATGACTAAGTCACTCGAAGCGGAGCGGGCGGCAACACTAGCTTGATGGTTGAGAAACCGAATGGATTGTTGCGCGGCGTGACCAAAAATATCTCAACCAATCAAGCAAAATACGTAATCCTTCAGCAAAACCCACGGACAAAAAGCTTGAATAAAGATAACGATAGACAAGTGCAAATGTGCAGAAGACAACACAGCAACAATAACAATAGCATAAAATACGCGACAGCGAGTGAGAGAGAAAGGAAAGTGTGCATAGTACATAGAATAATAGTATATATAAAATGTGCAGTAAGCGCAAGTAGGAACAAGAACCCCGCAAAAGACAGGCAATAATTATCGTCAACAAAAATCCAGGAAAGAAACGCATAGTAAGGACAGAGAATAAGCCGAGTAGGCGCGAAGAAATTAATGAGCGGAGGGGTGGGAGGGAGAAGAACCAGACTACCGGGTGATAAGCGACAGGCGGGTCAAATTTTCGTATTTTCGGTCAGTTGCACAATCAGCAACAACATACGTTTTCCTCCATGGCTTAGGGTTTAACGCGAGTCATAACCACAAAAAGTCCAGGGGCCGGTCCTGAGGCCTGAGATCCAACTCGTTGACCATCAAACTTCAAGCCCAAGGCCCAAACGAGAAAGGCGAGATAGGTATACACTGTTAAGCGTCGGGAATACGCAATAAAAATGCAGTGGGTAGATGAATGCAGGGTGATGTACATTGAGCAGGGGCGTCATGAAACGGTCGAAAAACTTGTGCGCGCGCAGAAAGCCAGTGCATGAAGAGTGGTGGTTATGGCGGGATCAGTGAAATGAATGTTCGAGGTGGTGGTGGTATCAAGGTCGGTTGCGAAATCGAAGCATTCTAGGTTCTAGCAAGGCGTCTTGGTAAAATCCGCAAGGTAGAGAGGGGCAAGGTCGGTCGGAGCAGAAAAAAGACAGTCAAAACCACCATCACCAACCTACGTTGGCCACCCCCTCGCAATCCTCACAGCCCCACCCCCAATCCTTCCCAAAAAGCCCCACACATCACTCGCCACATCCTCCCCAGGCGCATACCCATACGCATTATAACTATGCCCCCCACCCAACCCTCCCCCATATCCATAGCTCGCCCACCCCGTCCCCGCACCCGCACCTCCAATTCCGCCAACCCCCTCACTCGCAGCCGCAAGCCCGTTGAAGCTCGCCCACGCCGCCCGGTCATAAACAGTCGCGCCCCCGGGCACAATCCCCGTATACGCATTCAAATACCCCCTCATCTCATGGTAATACGCTGGCGTCATCACAAACGGCAACACATACGGCGCAACCGCCAAAAAGAACAGCGTGCTCGCACTCAGCATCATCACGGCCTGCCCAGCAATCGAGGTCGCAAACGTCGTCCGCCTAGACCGCCGCATCTCGGTGCTGTCCTTGTCACCGCCAAAGACGTAGGTGTTGTAGATGTTGAACAGTCGGCTCCGTCTGCGTTCTTTGCCGCCAGCGTTGACAGAATCGTCGTCCCGAGCTTTGATCTTCTCGCTCTTCTCCACAATATCGTCAATGACCGAACATTCTACACCAAGCTCCTCCTTGATCCTCTTCCACTCCCTCACCAGATCCTCCGACACACCTCCTTCAACCCCCTGGAGCTTCAAAGGAAGACCATCCCTCCCAGTCACAGTCGCACGCGACGCACGACCACCACTAGTTGCAGTAGCCGTAGATGTCGACGAATCCGACGAAGACCCATCCTCCCTCTCCTCTGCCTCACTCCCAAACACAAACTCCTTCATACCCTTATGCCACCTCCCCAACATCCACACCGCCAACCCCTTTTCCTTCTCCGTCAACTCCACCTCCCCACTCCCAGACGCCAAACTCGGGGTATACGCAGGCGGCAGGTCTTCCTCTCCATCCAGTCCCAGAGCCAACGACTTGATGGTCGATGTAGAGGCTTTGGGTGTCCCAGGGACGACAGTCTCCAGACTGCTCCCCAAGCTCTCCATCTGCTGTGCATTCGGTGAAGGACTCCGACTGGGCTCTTCCTCCTCGGGGACATCCGTCTGGATTTCCATCTCGCCCATGACCCTCTCAACGACAACCACCTTCTCCTCCGCAACCTGGACTTGAGCTTCCTTGCTCTCTGGCTTGACGGGAGGTGGTGGGGGAGGTGCAGTCTCGAGGGTGATAGGCTTGGGAGTGATAGGGGTTATATAGGCAGGTGCAGTCTGCGCAGACCGGCTGACCGCAAAGAGTGTAGGATCATACTGGGTCCCAGTATCACTATACTCCTTCATCTCTTCGAATATCCTCTGCTGAGTCTTCTCAATCTGTGCTTTACTAGCAACCTTCTACAAGCCGAACCAATTTACGTCAGCAAACAGGTGGAAAAAGGGACGGGGAAGACGAAACTCACCCTCTTCTTGCGCGTAATGATAGTCTGGATGACATCCTCCTCTCCTTCGGTATCATCCTCCTCCTCAACAGCAGTATCCTCACTGGTATTCCCAGGAGACAACCCCTCATCCTTCTCCTCATCCTTCAACCCACCCACATCCAAATCACCCTCCCCATTTCCCCCATCCGAGATCCACCCCTTCCCAAGCAACTCTGCCCCCAAGCTCTTCGCGATCGTGTTCTGGTTCGAGTTCTGCCCACTGGGCGTCGCAGAACTCGAAGCAGCAAGTGTAGTCCGCAGCTCATCCAGATCATACCGCAGCCTATCAATCGTCTCCTTCAACATCAAATTCTCCTGCTTTTGCTCCTCGAGCTGCACAAAGGCGTTGGTGCCTTCCTCGACCTCGCGCTCGAGGTGGCTAATGCGGTCCTCGAGGATGCCCTGGCTGGAGTGGAGCCGCTTGATCTCAATCTCCGACAAGTGCGCCGCGTCTGTGAGCGTTCGGATGCGCTCCTCGCGCGCACGTAGATCGCCTCGGTACTTTTCGGAAACGGTGCATTGTTCCTGGTACTGCTTCTGCAGCGACGTATAGGTGGCACGCGCTTGGTCGAGTTGCTTGGTGATCTTGACCAGTTCCTGCTCGAGAGCCGTGATCTGGTTCAAGCTCTGTCGCTAAAAACGGGGGCAGGGCATTAGCAAAGGCGCATATACGAATCCAAAACGCGTAATACCCACTTCCTTTCCTCTAAGCTCCTTCTCCTCCCTTTTTGCGGCAGTCAATTCAGCCTTGACCTGCTCCACTATGCCCTGCAACTCTGCATACTCGTTTTCATGCTCCGCCACCTTCTTGTTCAGCACATCCTCATACTCCTGTCGTTTCCTATGCAGTTCCTCGTTCTGCTTCGTCAACGCCTCGATCCGCTCGTAGTCCGCCAAACTCGCATCGCTCGACGTAAACTGCCGGTGCTGGTGCATCGCATACAGCCTCTGGCCAATCGTCGTATTCAGCCCCAGGTCAGGCTGGACTAACCCAAGCACCGCACTCTCATCCTCCTCGTCCGAGTCATGCCCGCCCCCAGACGAGGGGAGCGGGATACTGTTTATGCTCTGGTGCAAGCTGTTGATTTCTTCAGGCTGCAAGCTCCTTCGGCGGTTTTTGCTGCGGAGGAAGCTGCCGCCGTGTACGGTGGCGTTGTTGTTGCCGTCGTCTTCAGGGGAGGAGTAGCCGTCGGCCATGCTGTAGTGCTTGCTGCCGTAGCCCGGGCCTGCTCCTGCAGAATGTTGGCGCGAGGGCGGGCGGCTGCCATATGTCGGTGAAGACGGCGTTGCAAAGGTGTTGCCTCCTAGTTCGATGTAGCCCTGAGTCGGCGATGTGGGGTTGCTCGGTCCGCGGCTATGGCTGCCCTGTCGGCTTGTGCTCCGTCGAAAGGCGGAAGGCCCAAGTGGCTATTATATTGGTTGTCAGTGATCGATCGACGCGTTGCATACGGAGCGAAAAAGAAGGAAATGGACCTACGTCTGAATCGCTTCTGTTGCCTGCGTCACTCTTGCGCCGACTGGCGGGTGTCGGTCGTTTTGGCCAGCTGGAGGGGGGTCGGCCTCCACTGTTGAGAGGGGTAGATCGTTGTCGACGTTCTGCGTCCAATGGTGATTTGAGGGCTGAAGGTGTCTGTGGCCCACTACGTGAGGGAGGTCGGCTGGATGAATTGCCGTGGCTGCTCTCGTTGCTCGAGCTATGGTCCGTATCCTCGTCGCCGTCAACGAAGAGTTCCGACGGCGACCCCCGATCTTTCGGCGGCAGCGGCGGCGGACTGTCTGCGCTAGGGGATCCAGACTCGTTGGTGGTGGAAGACGTCATTTTTCTCTTCGCTGCGAGGAAGTTGCTGAGCATCGAAGGTGATAACTGCAATCCCTGGTGGGAATCAAGCAGGTCGCGAAATTGCTGCATTTCGCTGGGGCTAAGCAGGAGTTCGCCATCGTCTAGGCCTGGAAAGTCTTTGAGTATGTCGATTAGAGCGTCGGCGGGTATGTAAGGCTCTCCCTGTGCGTTTAGACGCGACGCCGGGTGTCCATTGAACAGTGTGAAGAGCTGTTCCTCGATATCCGCAATGCTCTGGCGGTTGCGGTTATTGCTCTGCATTGGATAACGCGACATGGTGATAGTCAGAAGAAGAAGAATATTATGAAGAATTGTCTGAGCTCACCATTGTTCCTCCAGTACTTTTGTTTGCATGCCACAGCGGTACAAGCACGACTGCTAGGGCCACCTATGCGTGCGTGACAATGTTGGCATTTCGCTTTGGCCTTTTGTTTGGCTACCGCACACGGTTCACGTGCCTCCTGCAAGCGCGTTCCGTGATCCGACAGTCTCGCCGCCGCCGCGCCCGACGTCGCGACGATCATCCCACACCGTAGCAACCTCACTACATATTGCCTGCGCTGTGGCTGCAGCACCTGCGCAGAGACGACTCGTTGGAGAAGATTGGTCGGTGGATAGGGGCTAGCACTAAGAATGCAGCTAATGTCTGGAGCATGGGATTCTACTGGGCTCACGAGGGATTTTTGCGTGCGGCGGTGATTGTGCTGGGGAGTGGGATTAAAGCGTTCTGGTGAGTGCGGGTGGCATGACTCTTTCGAGTCTCCGTGGCTCGCATCCATACGGTATCGCGTGTTGCCAATGGGAGGATTCCGGAGTACGCTCTCCTTCTGGCGCGGCAAAGTCGCAAAAGTGGGATGGGATGAAACATCCAACCTCGTTGAACAACGACCCCAGAATCAGTCAGCAGTTTCAGCAATTCACAACTCCTTTGAATTGCACTGGGCCTTGCGGAGAATCTCAAGACGCAGCGTCGATAGCCTAAAAATCGAAAACGTCGCGAATGTGCCATACGGTCTGAGAGAAATAGTAGGACGCGGGACTTCTGGTCATGTCAGGGGCATCCTTGTACATCGGGACTATGCAGGCATGTTCGTCCGTGCGCAGAGACAACGTTCTGCCGCTTTTCAAATCGGTTCAGCACATGCGAATTCGAATGGGACAGAATTCTGTCATCCTTCTTGTACTTCAGGGCGATGGTAGGTGTCTCTCTGGTGTGTTAGCATTGCTGACAACGGTTATCAGGGCTGATTCGCTTATCGTGAGCATTTCTGGGATGGCAACCAAGTTACTCGTGCTCGGTATAGTCATATAATTACTGGCAAGCCTCGACTTTGTACTTGTGAAGTAGAACCTAAGGCCTATACCTATCTAGACGTTCGTGTTTCTAGATCCTTGATGTGAGCTTTTTGTTGTTGTAATCTCGCCTTTCGCAGACTTCCATGCTTTCGAAATTGGTCCTATTCTCGCAGAAATGCCATCTTCACTCGTGGTTTCAAATTACGACCACTTTGAACCCCAAATGACCGGAAAATTGACCAGCTTTAGGACTCCCAGCTTTGAACAAGTCTTAGTTGTCTGTCCTGACTCTTCAGGCCCCAGAGACGAACTACTGCTTTTCATAATGTCGGTATATACTATATCCATGACCCCGCGTGCATTACCGTGCTCTGTCTTGCTTTCGAAACCTGTAGGCCTTTATACCCGCACCATTCGCCCCTTAACAACTTGAAGGACCCGAGTGCGCCGGAGTACAAATAGTTGCAAACCTTCAGGAATTGTAGCAAGCTTTGTAATTCTACCTCCTCGAGCAGACTGTAGAAATGGACAAGGTAGGAGAGAGCTAACGAAACGAAAATAGTAGCTGACGACAGAATGATCTGCATAGCTGCTCGAAAAGGTCTCAAAGCTCAAGCTTCCAACGCTGAGGGCTCGGAGAGGACGGGGCTTCGAGTCCGAATCGATTGACCATCACGCCAAATTGGAAAGTCCAATAGGGAAGAGTAAACTATCAGCTCAGTTCTCATACAACTCGAGACTGATTTAGACCTATTTTAAAGGTGTCAGGGTCTTCTCTGGCGCTTCCAATGTCACCATTCAAGATTCCCCCATCCTCGCCGCGCACAAGATTGTAATCACCCACAACCACTCTGGTGCGCCAATTATCAACCTTCTATTCGGAGATTAATATATACCAGGCGAAGACAATCGCATTTATGAAGCCTTGCGATCGCTACCAAAATCCACAGGGTGCACATGGGATCCAACACGAGCTTGTCTCTCGGGAACACGAACTCAGCACCTCGCTGACATTTTAACCTGGGTTACCGACGATGGAGGAAAGGGCGCAACAGCTTCGGTACTCCTGATTCCAGGCCCAGCTGGAAGCGGGAAATCCTCTCTAGCACATTCAATATGCGAGAAAATGGACAGTCACGGATATCTCGTCGCGTCCTTCTTCTTTAACCAGCTCGACCAGCAATCCACTCCGTCCAACTTTATGGGCGCTCTAATCCGGGGCATATGTAGTATCAACGCAGATGTCAAGCGGAGCGTTGGTGAGATGATAGCAGGGGACAGCGAGCTGGCGAGTGCCCCCATTGTCCGTCAATTCCACAAGCTCGTCCTTCCGGTCCTCCCATTGCTTCCACCCAAACGAATCTTCGTCATTACTATCGACGCCCTCGACGAACAGCCCGATCCTTCCATCCTAGAGCTCCTCAGACAACACCTACCGCAACTCCCACCCTCCTTCCGCATCATCGCAACAACACGTCCCGAACAACGCATTCTGCGGCAGCTGCAAAACCAACCGCACCTCTCTATATTCACCCGACCTCTGATTGGGGACACCAACCACGAAGACCTCGAGACATACATCAAGTTCCGTGTATCTACGGCAGAGTATCGGGATTCGATCACCCCAGAACTGTTGGCCAGATTTGTCGCAAAGACGGAGGGACTGTTTCTTTGGGCCGAAACTGTGCTCAACCACATCGGCGATGCCTTCGATCCCGTTGCTGAACTCAACGACATCCTCAAAGGGGTCAGCAGCCATTGGGCACGGGCAGAAAGAGCCACCCGCCAGCTGGATGCACTCTATGAGCGTATCCTCTCAAAGCTGGAATGGACCGATGAGAGATTTGTTGAGAAATACGCTGTGGTGGTAGGCGGGTTAGTCACTCTTACTGAGTCGCTGTCCGTAAATGGGCTGGCCACCCTGTATTCGCCGGATGGGATCACCAAAGCGGACATCCAGAAAATATGCACCCTTATCCGACCACTACTTCAAAACTTTTCTGATACGGACAACTTCCAACCTATCCGCTTGCTTCACCTGTCGGTAAAGGAGTATCTGACTGAGCGAGCGTCACCACCATACCTCCTGCATTCCGACACCCATCATACGACATTATCGCGGCTTTCTCTCGTTGCGATCAAGGAGGAACTCGTCCCCGCAAACTTTCCTGTGCTTGGGTATACCACAGTGGATCGTGGGATATGGGAACTCCCACCAATCAACAAACTCGACCCCCCGACTTTGACCAAAGCTAGCTTTCCCGAACACGTCTGGTACGCCGCATTGTCAGTCGAGACGCACACTCTTGCCGTGTCAAGCCAGAACTTCAGTCCACCACATCTCGAGCTTCTTCGACAGGTCTTTGTTGACCAGCCCCAGTTTTTGTTGGAGGCCAACTTGTCCCTGGACTCATCGTTGGACATCAATCCTCTCAGGAACAAGGCACTGGTACGTCTTGCTTTTCCCGTTAGCTCCCGCCAAATCTGAATTTGCTTGACATGTTCTGCGTAGACTCTCTGCGGGATCAGCCTGTGCAGCAACCCGCCTTTGGCCAGGATGACCGGCCAGGTCTACTGTGCAGTCTCGAGGTGTCTCCTGCGAAGGTTGCAAGTGGGGGAATGCTCGCGGCTGATAAAGGCCGCAGTCGACATCTATCGTCAGCTGGTCTCGGACGGCGAGGAGGGAGAAGTGTCGGTGGAGTTTGGCGTGTCGCTCCACATTCACGCATTTTGTGTGACGTTCCTCGACGACAAAGCTGACGGCCTACGGCTCTCCGAAGAGCTCCTGGATCTCTGGAATCGGTTGGTCGTCAGAGATTCGGCCACTGTCCAGCCGCTGCTCGCGTCTGCGCTTGCCCTGAAGGGTCTGATTTTGAAGGATTTGGGGAGGTATGAGGAGCTGGCGGTGGTGGGACAGGAGCACGTGGACGTTATGGGCCGGTTGTCGAGCGTTGACCCAGCTAGGTTCGAGACGCGCTTTGCAGAAGCTTTGCATGACCTCTCAGAAGCGCTTGAGCTCTGTAATCGATACGAAGACGCGATCAACTGCATTCTGAAGACCGTCAATATTCGGCGTCGAGCTGCGGAAGGTGGGACTCCAGACGGTGAATCGTTGCTGGCGGATTCACTCTTCACCTGTTCGACCTATATGCATGAAGTGGGTAGATCCGATGATGCAGCCTCTTTCAGGAGAGAGGCGCTGGAGATTCAACGTCGTTTGGCGCAGGGAAACCAGTGCGACGACCTTCTCAAGCTTATCAATTCCCTTGAATTGACAGCCAAGGCCTTCAGTTCACATTCAAGTTGGGATAGGGCAGGAAGTAACGCCGTCATCCCTATTGCGTCAGAGTGCGTGGATGTACATCGTCGGTTGGTTGCCGTCAGTCCAGACTATGACCTCAATATGGCAATTGCTCTCGATAGCTACGGAGATTACCTGGCAGCTGCGGAGATGCACGAGGATGCAGTGGAGGCCTACAAGGAAGCGTCGACCATACTACGCGGACTTCAGCGCAGCTCCTCGGACCCCGGTGGGTACGATGACAGGCTTTCATTTGTGCTGTACAGTCTGGTGGAGTCCCTCGAGGCATGCGGTCGACTGAAGGATGGCTTTGCTGTCGAGAAGGAACATGTCGAGATATGTCGTCGAACGGTAGAGCGAAAGTCTGACGAACTGTCGGAAAGTCGTCTGGCCGACGCTCTCAACGGGCACGCATGGCAATTGACCAAGATCCCTGAGTACATTGCTAGTGGCCTCGAACCAGCCCAGGAATCAATCGCCATCTATCGTCGGTTAGCTGCCAATGGTCCGGAAAAGTTGGAATACCTCGCAAATTGTCTGCACACTTTGACTCACGTCCACAACTCCTG
Organism: Coprinopsis marcescibilis; assembly: GCA_004369085.1. Lineage (NCBI taxonomy): Eukaryota > Fungi > Basidiomycota > Agaricomycetes > Agaricales > Psathyrellaceae > Coprinopsis > Coprinopsis marcescibilis. The sequence goes on along the minus strand of ML210164.1, from coordinate 92,707 downwards.
TGGGCGCTATGAGGAAGCGCTGGCTTCTGCCAGGGAGAGCTACGATTTGTATCGCAGGATGACATCAGACCCAAGTTTAGGATGTTCTGATTACATCGCAAGTGCCATCCACCAGGGTTATGCGGAAACGCTCGCCCACCTTGGTCGCGAGGACGAAGCTCTCATATTTATTCGAGAGGCAGCCGTAATATACAGACGACTAATAGAGACACGACCGCAGCTCTTTCAGAAGGACCTCCAAGATTGCTTGTTGTTGGAGGCGAGATTGACCTTGGAAATATAGGACAAGTAGGATTATTAAGTGATACATTTGGACTTGACCAAAGTATGCTACTATCTAAGGACCCTCTTATACGCGCTATCTGGTTTTGAAATGTGGTAATGCTTTCCTTCTTTATCTTTATCCAAGTCCAATCCAAGCAAATTAAGTTATCCAACTCGATCGCCCATGCGCGTATTCTAAACACCGACCGGCCAGAGGTCCAATACTGTACGTGCGAGATTACAACACATGTCCGCTTGTTGCCGAGCATAATATTATCCGACATTTAGCCGAGGGCTTGCCGGCCGCCTGTTGAGGGGGAAGACAATGCAAATTTGTGTTGGTCGGACATTGAATTCTCAAACTCCGCGTGTGAGAATGGTTTAAGTCGTCTTTCCTCAAGTCTACGGTATCGTAACTTGGTTCCCCCACATCGTATTTCGACCAAGATTACTATAATGGTTAAGCAACCCGCCCCAAAAATGACAGCTACGCGGACAAAGCGACCACAGAATTCTTTTATGCTATTTCGAGCAGCCTTTACGCGTACCAAATCAAGAGAGGAAAATAACGACCAAAAAGGTGTCAGCAAGGCTGCGAGCATCGCCTGGAAGGCCTTGAGCGAGTCAGAGAAGAAGAAATGGAAAGCCCTTGCTGATAAGGAGGCCGATGAACACCGGCTCGCAAACCCTGGGTATAGATATGTGCCCGGGCCTACGAAGCAGGAGCGAAAGGAGGCGAAAGCGAAAGAGGTGTGTGGACTTCAATAGTGCCCACATCAGCATCGACTAACATATATGCTCAGACAGCCAACAAAAAATCCCTGAGAGCAAAAGGAAAGAAGAAGTTGGACAAATCTAGCGCATTCCCTAACATGCCACCAGCGGTTCAGGCAACGGCAGTTATGTCATGGGAAAGACAGTGGGCCTATCAGCCTATCGACTCTCAACCCTCCTCGGACCAATCCTCACATGCGGCGGGATTCCGCACCCTGAACCACCGTGGAGTTTCTCAAAACGGCATAGCACCTGCGGCGTTCTGGCCCCCCCACCCAATGCTTTAATGTTCATGTTTTCCTTACCGCTACACATTGTGACTCTCGCTACACTTGCTCTTCTTTTGCACCGCTCTCGGTTAAATCTGCTTTTGATTTGCTTTCTTTGTTATCGCGCTTCTTTGTTGTTCTGCACCTACGTTAATCCAAAATATGTACAACCCTGTATATCTTCATGGCATATCAATTGAAATGCATCCTAGCTACCAATGTGCTATATACTATCAAATGTGCCACTTTGTTTCATGCTGGTTGACTTGCTCGCGCAACCCTTGTATGTCGAATTGTAATTATAACTTGGTATGTGCCTCTAGAGTGAGTCTAAATTAGATTAAAGTGGGGCTGTAAAGTTCAAGTCCAAATGATATCGTAAAAGTCGCGAAGGTATGGGTCATAGAAGTACAGTACAGCCTAGTAGTCAGCAATGGCACCGATAATACCACATGCT
>ML210164.1:79807-90328 GCA_004369085.1 Coprinopsis marcescibilis | reverse complement strand
GTGGTCAAGCTTCAAGTGTGCTGGAGTAAAGAGATGCTTTGAGAGCTAGCGAATCCGATGAAGGGAACTGGTGAATGTCGTTGATTGGCGCACTCCATTAGCCTTTTCTACTCCCTCTGGGGCTATGTGAGTAGATATATACCTCCCAGTGTGTTTCAAGTACGAGGGCTAGGGCAATGCGATTATGCGCACGGGCATTTCGATGCAGTGGTATCGTTGGTGCTTGGCAGTGGCACTGCGACACACTCGTTTTAGGCTGTGCCTTAGGTACATAAACTGAACCGCCTTCACAAAGGCGATCCCTGATTTGAATTCAAGACAATGGGCAGTCGAGCGCTCGACGCGGGTCGTTTGAATTTTGGTGTTTCAGCGACCGCAACTCCAAATAGACTGACAAGCTCCAGGCATCGATGACACTGCCCACGGTTGGTAGTCAACGACTCTCGCTTCTCCCTTTCAGAGTATGTCGAGTGGAGCTTCCCTGGAGCTCACTAAATAGCTTAACCGTTTCCGATAGCGCCCGCATGGACCGCAAAGTATGACAACTTGAGCCTTACAGCTCTTCCTCACTGATATTGAATGCACACGCGTTCGTCGCTGCTCGCAAAGCAAAGCAAAGAAGACAAGCAGTGGGGTCTTACCGTTACGCTTCCACAATTGGTTAACCGGAGTAGTATACACTACCTCCTGCTCCTCTCATCGACGTGGGAGAAAGTGAATCGGTTTCCACTACTGACAGACTGACCGTCGCTCTTCTTTTGAATGCTTTAACGCAAATTAGTGAAAATGTTTTGGGCTGTGCTACGATGCCATTACCCTGAAGCGTTCTCACTCAATAGCCAATCAATGGAGTGTCCATGACCATCAAAGCCTTTACCTGTAGCCAGCGTCTTCAAGTCCTTTTATTTTACCGTTCGACTCAAACTTGGTATGGCTTGCCGCTCAATGCCGCATTGTCGGAATGTATTATGTAATGGATTTGCACGCAACCTGGAGGACGGCGAGCAAATGGGCTTCGTCATCGTCAACGACGTCGGACGATGCTCAGGAGCAGGGTCACTGCCCGTGTTCAACTCCACACCTCACTCTACAGAAGCCTAAATCGCAACTCTGCGTGCTTATCTCGATCAGTACAACTTTATTACTGCAACAATGGGTCAGCCAGGCAATACTCCGAGTCGACGACAGGTGTTGCCGACAACAGCAAGATGAATGGGTTTCACCCGGTTATTCGCGACTTTGCAAAGGGGCTCTTGCAGCAGCAGCCTGTATTTCAAGTAGCACCTCGAAGCATCAAAGTGCTCGCATCGCCCAATGAATTTTTGGAAACGCTACTGGTATGTCAATCGCATATTTTCTTAACGCGAGAATCTGACTTATATTGCATTCAGAACATGATTAAAAGGGCCAAGTCCCGAATCTTCATCTCATCACTCTATATTGGGTCAAAAGAGGCGGAACTGGTCCGTTGGAACACAGTCTTCAGGCTCGCAACGCTGACAATGTGCCTCAGATATGCTCTCTAAAACACGCGCTGTCAAGCAATCCGAATCTTCTTGTCACGCTCCAGCTGGATCTCAACCGCTCGACGCGTCCAGGAGAAACATCGACTGCCCAAATTCTCCTTCCGCTCCTTCGGGAATTCCCTGACAGGATCCAGGTCTCCCTGTTTCAAAGTCCTCATTTGAGAGGCCTAATGGCCAAGTTGGTCCCGCCTCGGTTTAACGAAGGATGGGGAACGTGGCACGCAAAGGTCTATGGCGTGGACGACCAAGTCATGATAAGCGGGTGAGTCAGTCTTCAACCGAGCTTTACGCTCTCGCTTATTTTTCACAGGGCAAACCTAAACAAATCGTACTTCACGAACCGCCAAGATCGATACCTGCACCTTCAAGGACACAAGGAGCTGGCTCAATACTGCTTCGATTTCCTGCAAAAGGCGTCCGAGTTCTCATTCCATCTGAAACCGATGTCCTCGACCACTACAACAACCCATTCGTATCTGAAAGAGGATTATCTCGTTTCTTGGCCCCACCCCAACATCCATCCGCATCAGATACACGACCTAGTTCGCGAGAAGCTTCACAGTCTGCAGTCCTCATACATCTCTCGACAAACACTGTCAACCGAGGAGCAAGCACGCTCCAACGCCCTCATCTTCCCCCTCATACAAGCGGGCCAGTTTGGGATCAGAGAAGAAGAGAATGTGTTTTCGTGGCTTTTTAAATGTTTGGAAAAGGCAAAGACGCGCGCCTTGCTTGACTTGACCAGTGGATATTTCAGCTTGTACAAGCCATACCAGGAGCTCATCCTTTCAAGCAAGAACGTGGACTGCAGAATTGTCGCTTCCAGTCCCGAGGTGCGATTCACACCTCACCACGTGGAATAAGGCTGATGTTATGTCGCAGGCGAACGGTTTCTATGGGTCTGCCGGCCTTTCGGGGCGTATACCAGAAGCGTATACCCTGTACGAGCAGAGGTTCATGAATGCCGTCAGAGCTGCCGGCAAAAGCTGGGTTGGGGGTGCCTCCACGGGATACGGCGTGAAACTCAGCGAGTGGAATAAGCCAGGCTGGACGTACCACGCCAAGGGTACGGCATCTCTGTTTACTCTGTGTGATCACAGGTCTCACATGTTCTGTAGGAATCTGGCTCTCGCCAAACAACGACTCCAAGCCTATACTCACGCTATTCGGATCGACCAACCTGAACGCTCGGTCAGCCCACTTGGACACAGAGCTCTCCTTCATGATGGTCATTCCGTCGTCGTCGCCCTCTTCCGATGCGCTTGAGCTACAGAGTGCTCTGGCACAAGAAGCTTCTAAGATCAGAGGTCATACAGTTGAGTGGAAGGGCGCAGAGAGGGAGGTTAGCAAGATAACACGGCTACTCGTGCGGATCCTCAAGGGAATGCTATAATCTCTGCCGTCTATTGTTCATGGTCTAAACCCATCTGGGGCGTCTCTATTCTCGAACGTACGCCACAGAAGGTTTACAGTGCTTGCAGCCTACAAACGGACTCTATCATCCAACCCGACCTGGATGTCCTCCGATTCAATGTCGAGTTGGACAATTCTCCGCACATCGCCCTCCCAAGCGATTCTGCGGCAAATATTCGGTCAGCTCACCCATTCTTTGCGTCTACCGACCAGGGAACATGCCTCGCGACAACATTCTTGTGTCTGGTAAACTGGCGTCGTTCACCGACTTTCCCGACAGACTTTCCTATCCCCTCGATAGTGTAGTACCCACGTATAATTCCGACCTATACGACCTGTGTTAGAGCGGCACACATTGCCAGCATCGCAGATTAATATATATGCCTCAGCTCACCTTATCCGTATCGCGAGCGTCAGCAAAGATGGGACCCTGCTCCGGCTCTGCTTCTGCGATTTCTTTCCAAGTTGCTTTAAGCCCTTGTGTGGGGTCGTAGGCGCTGGCTCGGAGATCGAGGATCTGCCGTCGGACTTGGTCGTACGAAAGTGTGGTACCTCCGTTAATAGAGAGTTTGATACTCCTGCTGAAGGTGTCCTGGATTGCGAGAAGGGAGCTCTCGTACGAGGTGCCACCAAATACTTGAGGAATGTGCTGTTTGGACCAGGTTATCAGGTTGGAGACGGTGCTCATGCTGGGGGTATCGCTTCAAGGCCCTGTAGGCTCAGGTGACAGTGTTATGGCTTTGTTTGAGTGGCGGAGGAACGACCTTTGACGATGTGTAAGGACAGGAAGTTCTGGTTTGAAGTATTCCATTTCCATTTTCATTTATACTTGCTCGTTTCCGGCCGAAGCGGTGCCTCGATTTGTGTGGTGGGGTTTCGGCCATGTCAATTAACGTATAGAGTCAATCGTGCGAGTGTGGGACCGCCTACTGTTGGTACAAACGACCAGTACCGCCATGCAGCTTCTGCGAATCAGTTACAGAAGAGTACTGGGAGAATGTCACGGCCTTTACGCGGTTGTTGCCAATCAGGCCGAGGTGTCGACCGGCGCGATGACCCGCGATGAGAGGGCCGATCAAGCGTTGCGAGTGATACTTTAAGCTCGTACCTCCCTTTGAAGGCAGGCTTATTCAGATAGCTTCGAATTGACCCTTGGATATGCGAGCAGCGAGCTTGATTCGAGTCATGAATGTAAATTAGCCAAAGGAATGCCGACAGCTATACATAGGATACTACAGAGAGAAAATGCGAAGAATAGTAATAATATCAACAAACACATATAGTCCGTTACTCATGAGCTGCGTGAACATAATAATAGTAGTCGTGAGCAAGCTGTGGGCTGCAAGCTGCCAGAAGGTACCAAACCGCATGACACGATTATGAATTGGGAATGGCGCCAATGATGCCGCAAGCAAGGCGTCCACCAGAGGCCCCAACAGTCAGGGAATCTGCCTGGCCGCCCTTGCCGAGGTCGTCAGTCCCGAGATGAATAACGAGAGTGCGCCTACAAATAATTAAAGAAGAACAGTTGTTCAGCCAGCAAGCCCAAGACTCGTGTAAGAAGGTAGAAATACATACCCGATGACACTCTTTCTGCCGTTCAAAGAAATCTTGTCGTTGATTACCTCGTTGTCGATGTAGGCGTCGCCATTCTCATCGATCTGAAGGTTTCCGAGATCTCCAACATGGCGTTCGTCGTCGTCAGGTGCACCATGGTTTTTGCCCTCCGGGTTGAAGTGAAGACCGGCGCTGGCGCATCCGTTGCTCAGGTCACCAGATTCACTGAAAAGGTAAGCCAGCCAGTCAGTTGCGGTTCAGGAAGGGAGTAAATAAGGAGGTGCTACGTACTGGATGTGCCAGCCGCGCTCGACGTTGGGCTCGAAACCAAGGCCGATGATTTCACCCTTGATGGAGACAGGGCCGTCCTCATACTCTTGGGTGAAGTAGACGACAGCGCTGGTGCTGCCACCTTGAATCTCACTCCCATCGTGGATTCTCAGGACGGAGACAGCCTGTTGAAAGTGGACGATGATGTGAGCTCGGGGATGGGCCGTCGAAAGTTGCTGAGAGTTCACATACCTTTTTGATAGGAAAGTACTTCTCGTCGGGAGCGCCGGTATATTCCGCAGCTTCGCCAGAGGCCTCTTCACCTTGCCTCCAGCCGCTCTTGGGCTTCCCGTGATCCTTGTTCCAGCTGCCCTGGTGGCCATGGTCCTTATTCCAACCGTCTTGGTGGTGGTCCTTGTTCCAACCACCGTTACCCTGATGGTTATTATTCCAACCACCGCTACCCTGATGGTTCTTATTCCAACCACCCTGGTGATCCTTATTCCAGCCTCCTTGGTGGTCTTTGCTCCAACCACCTTGATTGTCTTTATTCCAGGAGCCCCTGTGATTCTTGTTCCACTGTTGAGGCTTGTTCCCGCCTTGATGATCCTTATTCCACCCGCCTTGGTGGTCCTTATTCCATCCCCCTTGGTGGTCCTTGTTCCACCCACCCTGATGGTCCTTATTCCACCCACCCTGATTACCGCCTTGATGGTCCTTATTCCACCCGCCTTGGTGATTTTTATTCCAATTGCCGTTATGCTCCCATCCTCGAGCTTGAATGTCCGAGTCGGGAGTATCAGCGGCTACGGGATTTCCAAAGGTAGGGGAGACAGCGGAGGTGGCCAAGAGAACGAAGAGAGTCAAGAATGAGAACTTGTGCATGATTTCAAGGATAGACGGATACGTGGGGTGATTGTGCGGAAATATGGGGAGGGACTGTCGAGTCCAAGTTCCGATGATGAGGAACTGAGGGATGGTGTAAATCGAGGCAAAGTCCGAGTTTATAAAGGCCAAAGTGCAAGCCAGGTAGTACGTACAGCTCTGACGCGTAAGCTGAGGCAATGTCCCCTGCGCAATGTGCATGCAATATCGGCATTCCTTTGCGTTTGGAGATATGCGTGGCCGGTCGCTTTTGCCTTGTCAGGAGTCGTATGGCGCTGCCCTAATACCCGAGCATGTTGCGGCGCAAGTTTACATTCAAAACTTTCATTTATATCTTGTGTATGCGCCTGTGCTTTGCGCATTCAATGATTCTGATACCCAGAGCTCTCAAGTGTATTGCGCACAAGCCTAGCTCGAGATAGCATTGAATACACGGTCTGAAGTTCATTGGTCAACCCAACCGTCTTTGCCTCAATCTAAGGTTCACTAAATCAATATGGGCATACAGTACGAACCTAACGCCATTTCGGGCGCTCTACATTTCCGTCATGAGCGCTCGTAGTGAAACAATGGTCACCGACGCCTCGTTGCGATGGATATCTCCGGCCTTACATACTTGCACGAAAAATCAGGGGTTGGCCGCAGCAGCCGGAGTTTCTGCCGCGAAGATACATAATAAAGATCATCCCTCAAGGCCTTCAAATAATATATGGGCCAGCTGTGTCAGACAATAAAGAGAACTACTGGAGTACTCTGCGAGTGGCTTCAGCTCGAGCGGCTCAGTATAAAGGCGATCGATGGAATGTGCGTGCTTAGACTTGGTCAGGACGAATGTCATCGTTGATCACAGACTCACTAATACATTATAATACACCAGTACTGCCACTGGAGGCAGTGAAGATTGAATGAATCCTTTGAGCGCCGTAATTGCCAACTTGGAAGGTACCAGTGATGGTGAGAACTTTGTAGTTCAGCGCCTTTTCGCGGCCTCAAAGGGCTGCGGAATTGAAATTGTTTGAGGTATCCGAGTTGCCCGAAGGGACTCCAGCTGACCTTCTCTCAGACCACCTCGTGGTAAAAATCCTATTTATTCGGCCATTTCTCCCCAAACACTTGTGTGTATTATCGTGAATGTTTAGACTCCTGCTCTATTCATAATTACTACGCTGCTCTGGCAGTACTGTTTATCGTTCATCTACTCCCATACATTATCCACCGAACCATGACCATTGACAAATCGCACTGAACTGTGAAATGGCAATAGTATGAGTGTGACCAAGTTCTTCTGTGTGTCCAGGGAGCTGGTACGAGGCCACGTAAATTTCTATTGCCGCGATCATGATCTGTATTGCTTAAGTTGAAGGCGCTAAAATAATAATCATTATTGTCTCACTAACGAAATATAAGAATGGTCTCTTGGCACACGTAAGTCTAACAGTACTAATGCAAATTGTAGAGGGCACAAGCGTCCAGTCATGAAATGTGCAACTCAGGTACGACTACCAATTTGGGAGGGCACCGATGACACCACAAGCAAGACGTCCTCCAGATGCACCAACTGTGAGTGAGTCTGGTTTTCCGCCCTTCCCAAGGTCGTCAGTCCCAAGGTGGATTACGAGTGAGCGGCTAAGCATCAAGTCAGCAAACTCGAGCTTTAAAGAAGGGAGGGAGGATACACACCCAACGATGCTGCTTCGTCCCATCAACGACATCTTGTCGTTGACAATGTTGTCAACATAAGCATCACCCCACTCGTTAACTTTGAAGTTTCCGAGGTCTCCAACGTGACGATGGTGGTCCCAAGGCGCGCCGTGGTTCATGCCCTGTGGATTGAAGTGACCGCCGGCGCCAGCGCATCCTTGGCTCAGGTCGCCAGACTCGCTGGAGTAGTCGTAAGTATGGGGCTATTTGACAAGGATAAAAATGGCATACTGGACGTGCCAACCACGCTCAGTGTTGGGCTCCAGTCCGAGCCCAACGATCTCTCCCTTGATCGAAACTGGCCCACCCTCGTAGTCCTGCGTGAAATAAACCACTGCGTTCGTCGCACCGCCCTGGACCTCGTTTTCATCGTAAATCCTGAGAGCAACACTGGCCTGATGGTGAAGGATTGATCAGAGTTTGTAAACCTTTGAAATAACGGTAAAGTTGACCTTCTTTATGGGGAAGTACTTTTCATCTGGCGCTGACCAGTGACCATTGTTCCCGCTCTGGTGCTGCGAAGAGCCACCTTGGTGGTGGTTCCCATTTCCATGGTGTTGCCAATTTCGAGCTTCGACCAAAGGTTCAGAAGAGTCCACGGGGTTCCCGAAAGCGGGAGAAATTGCGCATGTTGCCAAAAGCGTGAAGACAGACAACACGGAGAACTTGTGCATGGTGACGATGTAAAATTTAATACGGTTTAGTCTGAGTTCGTCGTTTATGAGCTGGTGCTATCGGTCGAGTCGATGGGAGGGAGAGGGGTGAGGAAAATGGTCGAATGTCTTAGGTTTTAAGCATTCAGCGGGGCCAAGTAGTAAGCTGTGTGCGGAAAGGCGATGTCGGTGGATGATCCAATCTGCATTCAAAGAGTCGGATATGCGGGAATGTATGGGCTTGGCAGGAGCTAAGCGCGCCCTCTTTGCCCGAACCCCTTATGGCGTCAGGTGTTGTGTAACGACCGGGGCAAATGCCTTCCGTTTCCAGGACCCAAGCAGACGCCCATCTTGGTGGGTTCCGGGGATGTATTTCAATGGGGATGAGGGCGCTTGATGCGGCATTTATGCCCGAGCTTCCAGAAATAATTCGAATCGTCTTTGGGGAAAGATAACCTTACTTGCCAACAGCTGTATTATGCATATAAAACGTTTATAGTAGTCAGCAAGCTGCGTTGGTGAAGCACCTAAGTCGAATCTCCATATACTAGCATGTTTCACTAACGTTAACTGCTGTACCTGCTGGAAGCCGTTGGGTTCTGCATATAGTAATAAATCCATCGGTCAATGTGTGGTCCGTCTTTTGTGTGTAGGCGATCACCGCAGAGCCATCTGTCGTCGCGCATTGCCAGCAGCCTCCTGCATCAACCGCAAGTTGTAACGGTGAAGTTTATCTCCTCAGTCCTGTGTTGAATTACATCTGAAAGCATCTTTGGCTCTGCGGGCTGGAAAAGGTGAAGTGCGGAGCATATCTACTATCAAGGAGTACTCATGGCTATTCATAGGGCTATCCAGGTGACTTGTGTTGCTCGAAGTTCGAAACAAGCGTCAGGACTCTTGAGTCTTGAGCCCCGTCCTGGTCCACCAATGACAAAGAGCCTTGGAAGGGGCTGTTATTAGTACTGGAATACTGGATGCCCGGTTTACAAATTGCAAGAGACGTCAGCTTGACATAGAAAGTCATATGCACGACATGGTGCAAGGCGGCCAAATGCCAAGGTCCTGGCTTACGCTGCAATATATTTTGCTGGCTTCGGCCAACCTTACAGGTTTTTAAGAGTCACTGTCAAGAGAGAATTTGAAAGGCAGCCTGTAATGGGTGGCAATTTTGCCGCTGCCAGGCCCAGGCGAAAGGGCGCGAAACAATCTTCGAACCCTGCTCGAGTACATTCGAATTGATGAAGGATCCCGAGGGATCATTTCGAGCAATTTTTGGCACTTTGAGTCTACTTTAGACTGACTGTGGAGACTCACCACTCATGCGCCCCCAGGAGTAACGCCTTGAAGCCTCCCTGCTGAAAATAAACCTGATAGGACAAGCTGGTAGGCCGAGCGAGATGTTGAAGCTTCAGGTAGGTTGGTTGGGTGCAGGAGTATTGATGCCTGGGGCTTGTATGTCTATTTCGCGTTACTGTCGCTGAAACACCAAAATTCGAACAACCCGCGTCGAGCGTTCGACTACCCATTGTCTTGAATTCAAATCAGGGATCGCCTGTGTGAAGGCGGTCCAGTGTATGTACTTGAGGCACAGCCTAAAACGAGTGTGTCGCAGTGCCACTGCCAAGCATCAACGATTCCACTGCATCGAAATGCCCGTGCGCATAATCGCATTTCCCTAGCCCTCGTCCTTGAAACACACTAGGAGGTATATGTCTACTCACATAGCCCCAGAGGGAGTAGAAAAGGCCAATGGATTGCGCCAATCAACGACATTCACCAGTTTCCTTCATCGGATTCGCTAGCTCTCTTTACTCCAGCACACTTGAAGCTTGACCACAGCCAACCATCTCATTCTACACCATGTTCAAGCTTTCAGCATTTACCTTGCTCGCTTTGGCTGCTTCCGGCCTAGTTGCCCCCGCTTTCTCAACCCCAATCGACGTCGAGGCCCGGGATGGTCACCATTATGGGCAGCACCACGGCGGCTCTCAACATGGACACCACGGGTCTACTCCCAACACCGCACCGCACAAGCCTGTCCGGAGGGTACGTGCTCTTTCGAGATCTTCATTCCAGAAATAGCCCTGATATGTTGCATCCTGCAGGCAAACGTTGTTTTGCGCATGTTCGATGGAGCTGAGATTCAGGGCGGCGCTAGCAGCGCAGTGGTCTACTTCACGCAAGAATGGGAGCACGGCCCCGTCTCAATCAAGGGGGAAATCATTGGTCTCGAGCTCGAACCCAATACCGAGCGAGGCTGGCATGTCCAGTGCGTCCTTATTTTCTGTTTCTGTCTTTTCCGTGTACCAACAACCGATCTTTCTTTCAGCGAATTCGGCGATCTGTTCAACGGCTGCACTAGCGCTGGCTTGCATTGGAACCCGCAAGGGCAGAACCACGGCGCTCCCTGGGACCATGAGCGTCATGTTGGCGATCTAGGAAACTTCTGGGTCAACGAAAGCGGCGACGCCTATATTGACAACCAGGTTATCAACGACAGAATGTCGCTGAATGGT
>ML210164.1:25674-79797 GCA_004369085.1 Coprinopsis marcescibilis | reverse complement strand
CGACTTTTACGATATCATTTGGACTTTAATTTTACAGCCCCACTTTAATCTAATTTAGACTCACTCTAGAGGCATATATCAAGTTATAATTACAATTCGACATACAACGTTTGCGCGAGCAAGTCAGCCATCATGAAAAAAAGTGGGCATCTGATAGTATATAGCACATTGGTAGCTAGGATGCATTTCAATTGATATGCCATGAAGATATACAGGGTTGTACATATTTTGGATTAACGTAGTTGCAGAACAACAAAGAAGGGTGATAGCAAAGAAAGCAAATCAAAAGCAGATTTAACCGAGAGCGATGCAAAAGAAGAGCAAGTGTAGCGAGAGTAACAATGTGTAGCGGTAGAGAATACATGAACATTAAAGCATTGAGTGGGGGGGCCAGAACGCCGCAGGTGCTATGCCGTTTTGAGAAACTCCACGGTGGTTCAGGGTGCGGAATCCCGCCGCATGTGAGGATTGGTCCGAGGAGGGTTGAGAGTCGATAGACTGATAGGCCCACTGTCTTTCCCATGACATAACTGCCGTTGCTTGAACCGCTGGTGGCATGTTAGGGAATGCGCTAGATTTGTCCAACTTCTTCTTTCCTTTTGCTCTCAGGGATTTTTTGTTGGCGGTCTGAGCATATATGTTAGTCGATGCTGATATGAGCCCTATTGAAGTCTACACACCTCTTTCGCTTTCGCCTCCTTTCGCTCCTGCTTCGTAGGCCCGGGCACATATCTATACCCAGGATTTGCGAGCCGGTGTTCATCGGCCTCCTTATCAGCAAGGGTTTTCCATTTTTTCTTCTCTGACTCGCTCAAAGCCTTCCAGGCGATGCTCGCAGCCTTGCTGACACCTTTTTGGTCGTTATTTTCCTCTCTTGATTTGGTACGCGTAAAGGCTGCTCGAAATAGCATAAAAGAATTCTGTGGTCGCTTTGTCCGCGTAGCTGTCATTTTTGGGGCGGGTTGCTTAACCATTATAGTAATCTTGGTCGAAATACGATGTGGGGGAACCAAGTTGCAATACCGTAGACTTGAGGAAAGATGACTTGAACCATTCTCACACACGGAGTTCGAGAATTCAATGTCCGACCAACGCAAATTTGCATTGTCTTCCCCCTCACCAGGCGGCCGGCAAGCCCCCGGCTAAATGTCGGATAATATTATGCTTGGGAAGAAGTGGACATGGCACTCCAGATCTCGCGCACAGGCCTGCCTTACGCTGACCTGTAGCCTTGCAAGTTTGTAAAAGTCCCTGTCGACTCTATTAGTGAGTCGACTATGGCTGCCAATAGATAGAGACTGGGCGTCCTCGACTGGCTCCCGACTCCAGCGAGTGGCTCGTTGCCAAGGTCGCTGTCTCTCAGAAGTGGCGATAGTTATTAATCACATCCCTGCAATTCCGCGAGGCCAGTTGGTGATGTGCTTACACGAGGTTTGTAGCACTGTTACCGCGCAATACTAGAAATCCAGGCTGGAATCAGGACGAATTTCGAGTTATTTTGAGTACGATTGATGAACAATGTTGCAAGGTTGGTGCAGTCTAGCACTCGAGCAGTTAGAGTGACCATCTAGCCAAGATCTAGTATTTTGACCTTGAACCCACAGCTACCATTCAGAGCACGGCAGTCAAGTTTAAGCACTCGGGCGTCTATTGATTTTATTCAAACTGTAGAGGATCCGTCCAGCGCAAATTTAAGCTTTAAGCTTGGAAGTCCGTTAGGCGCGACCCTCTCATGCCGGCTTGCCACCTGCCGAAAAAGCATCAGTACTCGTGAGAATCTTCAATCATTGGCTTTTTAAATAAAATTTCCCATCAACCTTTTCACTTTGCACGGTAACCGCCACGTCTCTCACCTCGAATGCTGATATTTGTCAAGAAGAACGATGGTAACTAAACTGATTCCAAGCTGACTGGGATATTATCAGAGGATTCAGGGCACCTGACATGTCATAATGGTGGCCAGACTGCATGCATAAGGTTAGTTCTACAATCCTTTCCTTCATTTTCGGCTTCCTCCTTCCTCTACGTGATGCATTATGTGTATATATTTGCTACTTCAGAGAGCAACCGCTCAATGAGACCAATTTTCCACCAAGATCTCTGACTATTCCCTGTTATTTGGCTATCTTCTTTGGATCTGTCGCTAACCAGTTTTCTTTTGAACAGGGTTATCGCCTGACAGCGAGAAGGTTAATATCTTCGCCCCATGCCTCTCGTTGCGTCCGATGATCAATCTAGATGACGCCAAAACGCGACGTTAAACTTTGATAGCCATAGATATGTATGTGTCTCCTTTCTTCTACATACAGTGGTTCCTTGAGAGAGAAAAATGCATTAATTGATTTACATCCCGTTAAAAACCACTTCTGGAAGTTTGAATCCCCCTCGCTATGAAACCTGGGGCCTGTGGGCAAGTCATTCTCGGAGCCTCTTTCGCGCGTCGGAGAAGGTTCGAAAGTTCTTCAAAGACATTTCGGTCTTCAATGCGCGGATGTATGGCGTTGAGTTCCAGGTTAGCACTTCCTCCGTCTAACCCTAAATCTATATTGCATGATATGGTCGAGGCTGGACGAAACACCCCTCCTTTGATTATCCGTTTCCGTTGAAGCCCGCAGCTAATCGGATGTTCTCAGCAGACTTGGCACCCGTTCATAGCGGGGTCCAGCGTTCGACCCTTCCGAGACCAGTACGTGCTCCTTCACCGAATCAGATAACGGGGCATGAGAGTGGGCACCATATACTGGATGCAATACATGGCATCCAGAATCCCGAAGACACCGTTGAACCCTGCCTACCCGTCGACACGCCTCGACAGCATTAATATATTTACTTGGGCGCCCACACATGTTCAGCTTATAAGTGACTGCAGTTTCCAGAAACACCTTCATCTCGTCTTCCTAGTCCTAGTCTATCTCTGTCATCATCTCCCTGCTCAATCACTGTCGCATCCCGTTACACCTCTCGAAATGGGCAGAATTTCAGTACTCTCCCTCGTGACCTTTCTCTCCGCTGTTCTCTTTTCGGTTTTTGCGACACCTGTTGACGTCGAAGTCGAGGCTCGAGTCGTTCACAACAAACATCACCAGGTCCACGGAGGCGGCACGCAACACGCACAACCCGCCAATGCCCACCATAGCGCGCATTACAAACCAATTAAGAGGGTATGTCTTCTCTTCATGGAACCTAAAAGCTAGGACTGATAACCATAATCGACCTCAGGCTGGAGTTGTTTTGAGGATGTTCAACGGCAACGAAATCGAAGGAGGGCTTAGCGAAGCCGTCCTTTACTTCACCCAAGACTGGGAGCACGGCCCAGTTTCTGTCCAGGGCGAAATCGTCGGCCTTGATCTCGAGCCCAACTCGCAACGTGGTTGGCACGTTCAGTAGGTTTTGTTTCATCCATACTTCTGGGGCCGTGGCCTGACGGACACTGGCACTGGCAATCAAGTGAATTTGGTGATTTGACCAACGGATGCACCAGCGCCGGCCTTCACTGGAACCCAGAGGGCCAGAACCACGGTGCTCCATGGGACCACCAGCGACACGTCGGCGACCTTGGAAACTTGCATGTTGATACTTACGGTGATGTGTACATTGATGGCAAGGTAATTAACGATAGGATGTCCCTGAACGGGCCTAAGAGTATCATTGGGTATGTGGATTCCAGTGTTTAGTATATATCCTCGTGGCAGACGGATGGACTGACGGAGATTGCGTTCGAAACAGACGCACCCTCGTTATCCACCTTGGAACTGATGATCTCGGCAAAGGTGGTAAACCTGACTCGCTCACTGTTGGCGCCTCTGGAGGGCGTCTGGCCTGCGGTATCATTGGTGTTCTGCCCGACCATTGATCCATATTCCACGGGGCTTTTGTTTTGGTCTTGAACGGACAAGTCACGATTCTGTATTCTCTGCGCAAACAGTGCCGTTATTACACAGTTACGATAACAGACCATGATTTTGTACTCTATCTATTTCTCGTCTCACCTTCATACATAGCACACGTTTCTCTTACCGCTTGTATCACTTAATTAACATCTTGCTTTCAGTTGGACAACTTCTTATTTTGTGTTGTCTCCTAGAGCTTCGCCTTGTCGATGAGCCTTAATTACATTTACACACATAGTGCGGGCGATTTGACAACGAAGGTGCCGGATGTTACACTGGGAATATTCTCAGCACTTGAGGATGCCAGTTCAAGTCTGAAGAGTCAAATTCATATTATCATTGCAATCCAGTGCTTGGGGTCGAGGTAGAACACGATTTTTCGTTCATTCGTTCATGGTACAAGTGGGATGCGTGATGGATTCAAGGGGTGGAAGCCAGTCGCGATAATAACGGGAGGGATATGCCGATATGCCGGTAAGTGGATCAAGAACTGTATAGTTGATTTCGGCAAAACCCTAATTTTGGACCAACGATGATCAACGACCTAGTGCGCGAGTCGAAATCATCAAGACCCTCAAGCTCATCGCCACCGATGGCCTCAAGACCCACCGTCAACGTCCGCACCGTCTCTGGGGGTACGTAGGGATTATGCTGGTTCGCGTTACAGACGTTCTAACCCGATAATCAGAGGCCTCCAGCTCCCTCCCACTCCCTGCCGTCCTCACGGCCCCGATCAGGCTCGATGTCGTCCAGCAAGTCCACAGTGCGTATTGCAAATAGTGCGTTCACAGGCGATACTGAAGTTTCTACAGAGAGCATCGCCAAGAACAAGCGTCAGGCTTACTCCGTGAGCGAGAAGGCTGGCCACCAAACTAGTGCTGAATCCTGGGGAACTGGTCGTGCTGTCGCCCGTATTCCCCGTGTTGGTGGTGGAGGAACTCACCGTTCCGGCCAGGTGGGTAGCGAAAATCGTGGTTTTGAGCTCCTAATGACAATTTTACAGGCTGCCTTCGGTAACATGTGCAGGGGTGGTCGTATGTTCGCTCCCACCAAGACCTGGAGGAAATGGCACGTCAAGGTCAACCAGAACCAACGCCGCTTCGCCGTCGTCTCCGCTCTGGCTGCATCCGCCCTCCCTTCCCTCGTCCTTGCTCGTGGTCACCGCATCGAGCAAATCCAGGAAGTCCCTCTCGTTGTCGCTGACGAGGTTGAGTCTTTCACCAAGACCAAGCAGGCCGTCGCTCTCCTCCAGGCCCTCAAGGCCCACGCCGATGTCGTCAAGGTCTCCAACTCCCGTAAGCTCCGTGCTGGCAAGGGCAAACTCAGGAACCGCAGGCATCGTCAACGCCGTGGTCCTCTCGTTGTTTACAACGAGGATAATGGTGTTGTCAAGGCTTTCCGCAACCTTCCCGGTGTTGAGATCGTCAACGTCAGGAGGTTGAACCTTCTCCAGCTCGCCCCTGGTGGACACCTCGGACGCTTCGTCATCTGGACCCAGAGTGCCTTCGCCCTCCTTGACGATATCTTCGGAACCTTCGACAAGCAGTCTGTGTTGAAGAAGGATTACATGTAGGTTTTTGTTATCTTATCCTCTGCAAGACGAACTGACATGTCCTCCTAGCCTCCCCACCGCTAAGATCTCCAACCCCGATGTCACTCGCCTCATCAACAGCGACGAAATCCAATCGGTCGTTCGCCCCGCTGGCCAAAAAGTCCAGAAGCGCCCCTGGACACAGAAGAAGAACCCCCTTGTCAACAAGGCCATTCTCTTCCGTCTCAACCCATACGCAAAGACCCTGCGCCGCCAGGAACTCGGTAAATCCATTCCGTATGTATTCACATAAGCATTTTCTAACATGTTTACTTCTAGTCAAGCAAGAGCGCGCAAAGGCGAAGAAGGCCAAGAAGGCCAAGACCCCTCAATCTGCTGGCAAGGTCTTCTTGGAGACTCTCCTCTCCGCTTAAGTACCGGTTGGCTGTCCGAAGTATCGTTCGCTGGGAATAACTTCTCGTACACTTTTGCATGTCCCGTGTCTTATGCGCTTATGTCCCATGAAAACACAAAGCTTGTGACACCCATTAACTTCACATGCCCATTTAAATTGCAAGTACGATCATCGGTCCAGACAAACTGTTAGCTTTAATGTGCGACATCAACAAAGGCACTTAGTCCTGCGCGGAGACTGTATTTCCACGTTGCAGCCATGCACCGTACAAAACGCTTGTCGTCATCCGATGATTTTGCTCCGATTCTTTTCCTTCCATCTCCTTTCTCGTCTGTTGGTTCAGCGTTGTGAGTTATTTCTGGAATGGATCCGTGGCGCGCTAACGCTTGAGAACCAGATATCACTTTGGAATGGCACCAGTGTCCATACTTGTGACTCTCTTCCCTCGGGCGAATGCGACGCAATCCAACCAGATCCCAGACGAAATGGCGTTCTCGACCACGGAATACTTGACGACGACAATTACCAGCTTGACTGCATGTATCACGTTGATGATTTCCCTTTCTTACCTGGTAGCACTGTCCAGAGTCTACAAATACGCACAAGCGCATCCCAAAGCGTTAAACAAGGTCTCTGGAGTGTGGATCCAACGATATGCACCATGTGCGTCAAAGAATGCGATTTCAATTGTATTGTTCCTTACAAGTTGTAACCAGATGCATATGTTGTTCTGGTGCTCACAAGCCTCTGCGAGGTACAGTATTCGGGTTCTCCTCTGCAAGCAGCGCCGAACTTGACGCACGCCTACCTGGTCCTTTTTGAAGGTTGCCATCGCGAGCTGGCTCTTGCTTCAGTACCGATTTCACCACAACTACCCCAACGTACCAGCATTGACTGCGATACGTTTTCTCATGTGAGCTTTCCAGACGTGCCACACACCTACCGTCATGCGCGTGCCCCCCATGTTTACGGCCACCTCAGGTTCTCATCATGCTGGACGACTATCACGGCCGGTGCATATAGCATGCTTTTCGTGCACCCGACTTGGTCAAAATACCCAATCGTGTCTGTCGGTTCCCAGAGCATCTGGATCCTGGTGACCTGGATTTTCTGGATTGTGGGTGCAGGTCTCACCAACGGTGCCGTTCCTCGTCTGCTCATGGACCTGACGACATGCGGAGACGCTGCGTATTGCGGGCATATTCGAGCTGTATTCGGTGAGTGATCTGCCTATCGATAAGTCGCAGACCATTCTGATTTCATCCCGTGTCCGCCGCAATGACATGCGCCACATCAACAGCCGTCGCTGTTGTTGAGAGGTGAGGATAGCTTTCCTTTATTTTCGCGGCTTTTTCTAGAACTGATTATGCTTTGGATGCGTTTTTCTTTCTCCGTCGTCGCCACACCCCGTGTTCTTTGTTCGACAGTTTGATTTTGACAGGAGGCATGGCGACTGTCATGTGGCTGGCCTGGCATTCTGCACGGGATGCTTGGAGTTTGAATTCTCGCCCCTTCTCTGTGATGAGCAGAGCGTCAATGTTGTTTGCTCCCCGTTGATTCTCCCGGATCTTGTTGCATCGTTTTCTCCTCCTGTTTTTGGCTTAGTACCGTCTGATTGCGATATATATAGATGTTTTATGATTATGCAATGCAGACACTGGGATACTCCCGCTGAGATTATCGAAATACGAAAGTAATAAATAGATCTGAAATGGGTAGTAGCAACATGCAAGAGCGTCAAGTCGTCAAGGCTCGTCGTACATGACAAGGAAAGAGGGTCGAATGGCATCATTGGTGTATACCACCAATTCGTCGTAGTTCAGACTCCCTCCCTTCTCAGCCAACACGGAATCGAACCCTGCAGGTGCTGCCGTCAAACTCGTGCTATCTTGCAGCATCTTGCAGCCCTTCCCAACGACAACCTTGTTCAGAAGGATAGCCTTCAGCTGGGACTTGCAGTCATTATGGGAGTAATCGTTGGACCTGCACGTGGGTACCATCAAGTAAGGGCAATGAAGAAGGCAGAGTAGAGGTAAGTTCTTACTTTGAAGACGTGGACGAAGTGTAAATTCCCTTTCCGAACCTATGTAAGCGATTCAGATCAAGTAGAGCGCAATAGTCAGAACGAATAAACCAACCTTCCCCAACCAGTCTTCTTTCCCCACAATGAAATGTCGTAGGAGTTGCGGATGATCGAACAGAGGGAGCAGGTTTGCGTCGAACAGAACTGGAGGTGCCCCTTGTCTCCTAGGTTGCAGGCCCTTCGGGTACCATGCCATCGTCGGTTCTCATTTCCAGGCGAACGACCTTGAGCACCGAATTGTCCTTTCGCCTCGACGCTCGCCCTAGAGCGAGAAAGCATGTCAGATACCGACATTACATCACATGAGTCGCGGTCGAGACTTACTTGTAGGTGTCAAAAGTCGCCAAATTGTTAGCCGGTAGTATGATCTTGTAGATCCGGCGTACCGTAGGGCACGTCGAGTTGGTGTGTCTCCACGACGCCTTGAACTGATCGGCTACTACGCAAAAAAAAAATTAAGGTTAGTCGGAAGGAGCTTGTGAGGTGCAAAACATTTGACTTAGACTTACCACTTTTGAACGTAACATGTCCGTTGGGAACCTCGAGGATGCAGGGTCCTTTCTTCTCAGCATCATCAATGCACGTCTGAGAGCAGAAATGAGACGTCGCCATCTTCGGAGCTTTCATACAGAGGATGCAGAGGTTCTCGCTCAAGCTGTTCAAACGTGGATGCAGAACAATCAGGATGATAGCCTCGTGTTATGAGACAATTACCTACGTCTTGTGTGCCAAGGAGCAGTAATCGCCTGTTGGATGTGGTGGGTTGGTGCAGCCAGGTGCTTGACACGCTACGTACACCGGTGAATCACCCTACGGCGGAAGTACATATCAAAGGGAGGATGCTTACTTTGGCCCGATGCGGGAGCGAGAGCAGATTGCTTTCGCTGGGGATTAGCGTGCCTAGCGCACGCTTTGCTGCAGTAGTCGTGAGTGCGGGCTCCATCGGTGTACTTCGGTCGATTACGACAGAACTATTTGCAAAGATGGTCAGAACGCCCATTTCCTGCGCTGTCCACTTGCACTTCCAGTGGAAACTCTTACATCACAATTCCCATTAGCGCCTCCGGAGCCGGTCTTGAATCCGTTGGGAGCAGACTTGGGCTTTGTGGTAGCACATGTCTTGCTGCAGTATGGATGGGTCTTGCTTCCATCGAAGTATTTAGGCTTGGCTTGACAGCTCTAGATCGTAACGGCATCAGCTAATGTTGAACGGCTTGCAAGCCTCGTAGACAGAAACTCACAATACAAAGTGCTATGGGACTGATGGCGATGCCACTCGATCCGGCGGTCGAGTTGCCGCTGGTGTTCGAAGGCACAGATACTGCCCCAGTAGAATTACCCGCAGAGGACGTCGCATTGCCCGGGGGCAAGTTTGAAACATTCTGCAGAGGTACGGCAGGAGCAGGCGGAAGCGGAGCGGGAGTGTGAGCTTTATGCAAGCCACTCGCCACCGAGCTCAGGAATGAAAGGGCCATAGGGATATGTTGAGCCATAGACGCCATGGCTATGAATAGTTTGTCCTAGTCCACTGGAGCCTTGAAGGGTTGTTTGTAAGATGGAAAGCGATGATGGAATGCAGCTGGAAAGTCGCTGGCGTGTGCAGAGCTGAGATTACGATCTGTCAGAAAAGGGCGGGCAAAATCGATGTCATTACAACTTTAAAGGATTTTAAACCGAAACAGAACAACTAACCCATCGATGGATAGACATGAGGCCTTGGTTTGTGACTCCGTGGTATGGTGTTTGAGGGGGCGGTGCCGCGACGCTTTCTGGTGAGTGTGTTGATTGATGGTGAATGATGAGGGATGATCGCTGTCCTGTTACATTCTTCAGATACACCACGAGCAGAGGAACGAGGCAGGCGCATGGTCCAGGCGAGGTCGATCTATAGAATTGCGATAAGTTATCGCATATATCAACCCAGAACACAAAGTAGGAGGAGCAAGTTGAATCGATCATTGAAGAACCCTTCTTGAACCCGAACTTTCACCATGCCGTCTCTTGTCAAGAACGTTGTCAACTGGGGTGCGAACCTGCGCCACGGTTCCGCTTCCCCCAGTCCCAACAGTCCTCCCGCAATCGATCTCTGCAAGGTGAGCACATCTGACCTGTCATTCCATCTAAAAGTCAATGCTTGTTTCCCAAATCGTCCAACCCGAATGAGAACAACCTACCTATTACTGATCACCCCATAGATTTGCGGAAAGAAGCCGAAATTTGTCGATAATGGATTCAAGCACCCTTTTTGCAGCAGGAGTTGTGCAAGGAGCGGGCAAGGTCCCAGTCCAGCTGCTTGCCTACTTCGTGGGTGCCGCGCGACAGGGAAACCTGCATTCGCAAACTTTTGTTCCGATGTCCATGCAAGGTAAGCCTTAACATGTTGTTCGTTGGCGTGTCTTCATTATCACACCGCGTGATTGATTCACCGTTGCTTTGTCTTCGTTAATGTGAGATGTGCTGACTCCCAGTAACTCCCTTTTTCGTTCTGCTTCAGGGATGGCGTGAGGCTAGGCAAGGCTCCGGGCTGCGACTTTTGTAAGGTCCAGCCACGAAGCGTTGGTGAACTCTGCCTGGCTTGCGAGCGACAGTCGCGAGGTAACCCTCGCCTCAGAGAGCTTAAACCCGATGGCGCTACTTTCAAGAACCGTGAGTTTGGCTTCATCACAACGCAACACCGAGTGAAACTAACTGGACATCCACAGTACGAGCGCAGTTCCTAAGTGAATGGGAATCAAGCGAGAGCAACAACCCCAACCCTCCTTCATTTGAGAGGGTGTACGAGGTCATTTCGCCGCGAGAGAGCCGCATGAGGTACGATCAGTACAGGTGTGTGCCGCGTTCTGTACCTGTGGCACGCTCGACGGTTAACGGTCCACGACAAATCCTGACAGAGCCATCAGCCCCTCCCTCGCAGAAATCCGGACCTTCCATAGCTCGCAGTGTATCTGCGACCTCGGTTACAAGGATTCCGCTCTCTGCAGCTTCAAATCTTGCGGAATATGCAGTATCGTTAAATCTTCCTTCAAATCGCTCGCATTCGGGGTGCCATTTAACAAGGGAAGGTGAGCTCCTGACTGTACTTGTAAGTGGCCCTGTAATCAGGAATCGTTAATCGGCTGGAATTAGATTTGGAGAGGGGATTTATTCGTACCGGAATCCTGCATTGGCCGACCGCTTTGCTACCTCCTGCACCTCGTCTCCATTCCGGGTAATGATCGCCTGCGATATCTGCGTCGAGCCTGGTCAATGTGCGGTGAGTACCCAATTTCCAAAGGCAAACGCGCAGATGCGGAAACTGAATAAACATGGCTAGAACGAGGAAGAATCTCTCTGGGTACCAACGTCCGATGCTATCCTTCCAGTCTATGTGGTCATGTATACGCGTTAAGGAAAGTGAAAGCCAGGTGGAGAAGGGGAATAAGGCATGTGAATGTGAATTAGTAATTTATTCTAATAAACGTAGATGTGAATGTTCATGCGCATATATGAAGCGAACGGTTGATGTTGACGAATGTGCTTTGCAAGTGATCATATGGCATAACGTGGTGGTCATAAGTCGTTCATGTGGGCCCATAATGTTCATAGCGTCCGTATAACACCTGGTTGAATTAGGTGGCGCTTTCGGTTAGAGTATTGGAAGGTGCTTACCTAGCTATCTTTAACCAAAGACTTTTGGCGACATATGCCGCATAAATAATGAATAATGATAAGTGTTTTAGTTGTGTGCGTCGTAGTTATGTCGCCAGTGGGGTTTTGAACAGGGTAGCGATTATGCTCTTGAATCTGGATTTCGGTGGTGGTGGAGGATCGCCGTAGACAATAATATATGCCGGTCGTATGGCGTCGTTGTCATATATGACCGTTTCTTCGTAATTTAAGTCAATTCCTGGTTCGCCAATGACCTGAATGCACATAAGAGTGAGTGCTACAATGTGAAAGAGGCTGAGTACTCACCGAGTGAAAGCCGCAAGGAGGCTCTGTGAGGCTCGTCGCATTCTTTTTCCGCCGGTGAGGTTTCCCAACGATAACTCGGTTCACAAGGATCACCCTGAGGTTCGACGTTTGCTCAATGTTCGCAGTATAGTCATCTGCTTCTACAGCAATAAGGTCAGAGCCAAATATAATACAAAGTAAAGAGGGTCTTACTTGACGAACATGATGTGGTATAGATACCAGTTCCAAACCTATAGCGCGCCCAATCTTATCATCGGATGTGTCGCGGGGTAGGTGAATGTTGCTTACCTCTTGAAACGGTGCTTCGAACCGCATTTGTCGATGCTGAATGAGTTTCTGATTACACAACATAGGCTGCACAGAGGAAGATTGCAGAGCCTGGTACTGCGACCATCTTCTCCCAACAGACAGGAGCGTGTCGTTCCGTGGAACAGCAGGTGCTCGTTTGCCGGGTTCTTGACCCTCCCAGCGAGTCCTGGCGCAGCTGCGACTCTAGCCCTAATTATTCGTCACTTAGCTATACATCGCTCATAAACAGGTAGACTTGTACATACCGATACTGATGGAATGGGCGCAAGACATGATCTGGAACAGTTACTCGAAAAATTGTGTAGATATGCGGCCGTTTCTTCTTGGGATGTTTCCAACCCTTCTTGAAACTCTTGGAAACTGGAAGGTCTTAATCCAACCGAAAGCTATGCAATGAAAGAGATCTTTCGCACCTTCGTTATACTTTGCATCGGATTTTGCTAGGGGTACTAGACGCTTGTGCGTACCGCAGCCTTGATTCTGAGGGTGCTTGAAGCTGAACTCGTCAATGATTGCTGACATCGCGTGATTACCAGACGAAACGTACCTTCAGCTTTCAGTACGATTGGGTAGATTTATACAACATTGTTTCCTTGTTGTCAACCTGCGATAGGCGTGTTGTTTACGGGGTATGAGCTGTGCGCCATGAATGAAAGCGAAACGCGTTTAGGCAATGCCGTCGTCGCGTGTTTTGATGAAGATGTCTGCCGCTTGCGGACGACCGGTCATCGTCTCGCAGCCAATACTTGAACTAGTTTCATAAAAACGTCTGATATGCATTATAAATGAAGAGTAAAGTGAAAGCTTCAGCTAACTGTGGTCGTCGTGATCAACGTTGTGGACGAGGAGAAAGACAACAACTTTCAATGGCGGCGTCGGGTTTCCCGCCGCGATGGCCACATGGTCCGAGCGCGAAGTTACACGGTCACAAGATTTTGCTTGTTCCGGAGCATGATGCCAAACATTCTGCATCGCTCGCAAGAGTGTGGCAAGCACGTTGCTCGCCAGGCCATTGATCATCGATACGACAATGCGTTTACAGCGAGGCTGAACAGCCTCAAATATGCTTCGATCCTTACCATTGGATAGTATCCAGCCTACTTGAAAGGGTTCTCGCGCGCAATTTCGGTTTGACCACGCTTATTCTAACTGAACTTTCGCTTTACACCTCTCGTTATTCTTGTTATTCTTGCTGTACCTCGGGCAATATTTCACCATGGCTGCCAATCGGAAGACAGTCACTATCATAACGTCACCAACGACGCAGACCAAGTCTTTACCACTGTCGACATTTGGGGCGAACCGGGGGTCTCCGACGGCACCGAAACAATACCGCATCGAGGAGAGGAAGCGGACGGTCTATGTCACTTCCGACATGGACCCATCGGAATGGGACACTCAAAGTTTGAACGCCGTCTTCAGCATGGCTGATCATGGTTCACAGGGTGAGCAAGATGACGCTGGCGATGGTATTCGCCGCACACAGTCCCTCGTCGAGACCCAATTCTTCATCTCAGAGGACGACGGCTCGGGTTCTGATTCCAATGCTGTTTACCAACCGACAGTACCATCCCAAGGTGCACGAATTAGCACCTTCCAACCATCTCAGCCGAGTCCTCGTAGTGTGTCGAGGTTTTTGCAGAAGATAACCACGCCCCCTGGGTCGCCCAAGCGCAGCCCCGTCAAATCACGCCCGCAGATCTTGTTTTACCATAAACAGGATCCACATTACGGCTTCACGAACTTTTCTGCACACCCTGTCGTCTACAAGGGCAAGAGGTATCCAACAAGCGAACATTTGTTCCAATCGTTCAAGGTATGCAACAGCAATCTCCTTTACTGTGCATTGACCGATTATTCTTCTTCTTGTCCACTTCTGCAGTTCCATGGGCACCGGCCTAACCTCGCAGAACACATCCGAACATGCTCCGAACGACCAAGCGTCGCATTTTCAGAGGCCCGCCGCTTCCAACCTGAAGTCCGCTCAGATTGGAAGAAAGTAAACATCGAAAAGGTATGCAATACTCCCGTTTGATTCATAACCTGTTTGATCTAATTCATTTTCCTTTGCAGATGGAGATAGCCCTTTGGCACAAGTTTACCCAACATCTGGACCTAAAAGCGGAACTGCTTTCTACGGGAGATGCGGAACTCATCGAGGTGGGTTAAATCATTTATTCCCCATTCGCACAAACCTTCCTCATCAATTTACTCACTCCGTTTGTGCCCATCAGGATTCTGACAAGGACGCATTCTGGGGCGTTGGTGCCGATCGACGGGGACGTAATGAACTCGGAAAAGCCCTCGAGAAACTGAGGACAAAGTTACGCGAATTGCCTTGACTGCTTGATTTTCTATATCGGTTCTACCCCTTATGTCCCGTTCAATTCCGTTCCATCGATTATCGCTATTTCTTCGCATCTGCGCCTCGTGTCCTCCTCCTTGTGTCTCTATCTGCCACACTCTTTCTTTCATCTTTTCTCGTTTCAATTCCACTCACGACAAACCATGCTGTGCATCCCCACGTATGATAATAGTGCGTTTTACTTACACGTGTTCACTTCACCGTAATGCATTGTTTGTGACCTTCCCCGCATTTTTGATTGTCCGTAATTTTGATGCAGATTGTTGCGTTGACCGTTGTTTGTGGTGATCCTGTCCTCTGATGTGTTTGAGGTCAGCGATCCTCGAGGCTACCAGCATACCTCGTCACGCACATGGGTGTTTGAGCTTCTTGGGACATGCGTGCTATTAAAGACAGGGTCTCTCCGGTCCTGACTAACTCACCATTTCCATCACGAACTTCGCGTTCCCTCGACACAGACACCATAATCTTTCATGGCTACCACTATGAACCGTAACCAACCACCCGCTCAAACCTTTGCGGCCAACCAATTATGTGGTGTACGTCGATCTCCCTTATCGATTTCATCGTTCCAACTGATCAACCGCATCTTTCAGTATTGCCACCAGAAGCCCAGGTTCAGCAACCACGCCTATTGCTCAAAGACTTGCGCGACACAGGCTGCTACACTGTGCAACGTACGTCTTTCTATCACCATAATAGCCACCTCGATCAGTGCTCCTTGTGCCCTTTGGCCCATGTAGCAACCTTGGTCTGCCGTTCCACAATCCTCGTCTTCCTATTCTGCCTTATCGCTGTTCGATCTAACATCCACATATGTAGCACTGCCACAAGAAACAAAAGTTCCAAAACTTTGACTACTGTGGCAAGAACTGCGCCAGCCTCGCCAACCCTGGCGGTAACGTGAACGCCAACTTCAATCCCGTTGCAGGCGCAAATCCGAATGCAAATGTAGCCACGGGTAAAGCTCGAGCCGGACCGAGCAACAACAACCAGAACAGAGGGCCCGGAAATGCGAATGCAAACGGGTATGCGAAGCAGCAGCAGCAGGCTCAACAGCCTTTGGCGTTCGATCCTATCCAGATTGCCAGTACGTATCACAGACATATTTTACGGAACTTTGTGCTCATTTTGATTCGTTCGTAGAGCTCGTAGTGCAACAGATGCCTCAAGTCCAAGCGCTCCTTAATGCTGGCAACCCACTCCAAACCAACGGTAATACCAACGCCAACGGCCCGTCAGCCCAGTTCGCTGCTTCGCAAGCGCATGCACATGCACAATCTCAATACCAGCAGCAGCAGCAGCCCTTTGGCGCGAACAACCCATTCCTCAACCCAGGTTCACACGGTACGTCCACTGCCTCTTTCGTACACAGGATGGGAGCTTGATAAGGCTCAACGCAGTCAATCACAACAGCAACGGCAGCGGCAACGGTGGGTTCGGCGGTAGCAAACAACCTTCCGACAATCTTGAGTGCCTTATCCCTGGCTGCGGGAAGCCTGTCCACGTCGACGCGAAAGGCTTGAAGACGAGTGATTATTGTTCGCAGAGGCATCGCGAGTGAGTTTATATTCTATTCACTCGGCTTCCTTTCTATATTATGCTACTGGGCACCATACCCTGCTTATTAAAAACCCCTCCTGCGGTGCTCCTTGTTTATCCTGTGCTAATCCCCATCGTTCCTTTTCCCTCAACAGGGACGCTGTCGCTACAGGCCTTGCCCCAGCTTGTATCATGTGCCTCACACGCCCTCAAAGCCATACCGACTATTTCTGCAGCAGGTCCTGCAGGGAAGAATCGTTAAGTAAACATTATGAAGCTAGTATGAATGTTGCGTTGGAGGAAGGTGACGATGATGCGACCTTGGTTAATGGGCAACAGGGCGGTGGTGTTATTGGTGCCGGGGTGTACTCTGGTGGTAATCTTACGTATGGCATCAGTAACAATGGGATCCCTGGGTATGGTGCCACTGGAAGTTATGCTGCGATGGGACAGGAGGAGGAGGATGAGGAGGATGAGGCCCAGGTGGTCCGTCCACCAGTGAAGGGTGCGTCAGTGCTGATGGGGAATAGTGTAGGCTTGACTGGCAAGGGTGCTGCGAACGCTTCACAGTAAAGGTAGTCCCGTAATAGCTCAATATATGCAGTGTGATTTCCATGTGTCAACATGTATTATGTATTCAACTTTTCTATTTATTGTGAATTTTTGGGGAGGTCATTTAGGTTCGTGAAAGAGACAGAAGGTATCAATAGATATAGATCTGGTATGAGGAGGAGGCAAGGTGATAAGGAAAATGAGAGTGGGTTGACAAGAAAGGACTGATTAGATGGTAGATGATTAATAGAAACTGGGGTTAGAGGGCCACAAGCATGTGTGAGATATCAATCAGTCGTCGTGTAGAGAGGTAGGAAAGAAAGTGAGCCATATGATAAAATGAGCGACAATGATATTTGATATCGGTCGTCAGGCGTCAAGCGTGACAATAGTTCTTGAAGTAGCAAGTCTTCATAATGAGCGAGTGTAGATATGGTCCATGATATGAGAAAAGTGAATCAGGAAAGCTGAAGGACTCCGGGCACAGTAGAGTTCCCGTGCGTATGCCGACGGAGAGGGCTTAAAAGGTGGCGATATGTTGCACAGCCAAGCGGAAGAGAAGATGTGGTTCATTGGCCGTAGATACTCCCAACCTTGTTGATTACACGAGCAAAGGTTTCTATACAACCAAAATAATGCGGCATCAGTATTAGGGTTAAGATTAGAATGGCAGATATTGCTAAACGGAATTGCACTTACCTTTGATGGGACTTCCAACCTCTTGAACAATGGCCGTAAAGGAGTTGATACGGCTGCGACGGCGACAGATGTGCTTAGCTAGCTCCTCTTCCGTTTCAAAAACGTTTTTGCATAGATTGCAGATGATGGTACTGTTTGAAATGAATTGGTAGTCAGCGAGTGGGAAGATAGGTATAAGACAGATGGGGAAAGTGTAAAAGGGGATTGGAAGAGGTCTGATGAGTTGAGATGTGGACGCACCCGTCAAAAGATGATTGACAGAGACGATAATGGGGGTATATAATTGAATGAATGGTAAACTTACCTGTCGTGAATGTTGTGGATATGGAGGTGACGGGCAAGTGCGTCAACATTGCGCAGTAAATCCTTGCACCCAGGTCGTACGCAAGTGATGGGATCTTGGGGGCTGACCCTCTGTGCTTGCATAACCCCGTGAGCTTCAGTGCTCTGTATGGTAATGGAGCAGGGGGTCAGTTAGTTTCGATAGTAGAGATCGCATAAAAAACGTACAGATTGGAATAGAGCGTCTGCACGAGATTGGCGGCAGTATGGAATTAGATCTTTCTTTGCGAGGTTTTCATCGTATGGGTTTCCATCGTATGGCCCCAGCCTCTCTTGTTCAGGCGATGTAGCAGACATCGTAGACCTTGTAGTCCGTGTACTAGCTGAAGGTGATATGCAATCTTCTGACAGAACCATGTCCAGGGGCATACCAGCGCGATAACGCGCGACCATCTCCATCGCTGCAGTGCTTAAATTGCTGCGTAACGTGCTCCTTCTGGGGGATCTGCTGCAGTAGGACCTACGCTCCGATGATGGTAGTGCTTTGAATTCCCAAGTGCTGCCTTCGCTTGAGTGATCGTCCAATCCATCGCTTTCCTTGGCCGTGTTCCACTCTTCAAGTTCGAACTCCTCAGAAGGTGTTGGCAAAGGCTTGTTGAGATCGGGTTGGTTCGATGACAACGAAGGGAAGTAAACCCCTTGTCTCTTGGTGTCGTCACGTGCTCTCATCCTTGGTGGTGGAATTTGTCCGTTGAACCTGTATCTGACACCCTCTTCCAGAAGGTTGTTCGTTTCCCGAGGATCCATGGCTGAAAAGGAATGAAGAAGGTGTTCGAAGTAGTCCCAAAAAGTCTAGAAAGGCCGGCCTGTCACTTGTACGAGCAGAGGACCAGAGAAGTCCCCGATTTATGTACAAACCTCCAGTGGCAGTGGTCGCGCGAATGGACCACAGAGATGTCGATGTGGCCAGCGCAAGCACCTTCAGCTAGTAGCCACCATGCTCGACACGGAAGCACGGAGTCTTTAGCGCCTGATAAGACAGTGGGCAAAGCGCGTTGCATGGTTGTCGCGCCACCAGTGTGTGTTCCACAGCGCAACGAGGACAATGGACGGAGTCAGGGTGTCAACGTTTCAACCCCCATGAGCGGATTGGAATGGACGGATATAGGCGGGCCGCAGGTTGAAGCGGGCCGCCGAAGTCCCCGCTGCGCGCAAGTGGCGCGAAGGACGTTCAAGGTTAAAACCTCGACACAATCCACAACGACGACGACGACCTCAAAACTTTGTGGGCCCAGACTCCAAACGCTGTCCCCTCCATGTCACTGTCCCGCCCATCCTCCATTTTGAGGCGCGTAATTGCCTCCCAACGACCTTCAACACTCTACGCGGTGCATGCAGGGCGAAATCGGCGAAATGTTGCGACCAAGCCAAACTACGAGGGACACATTCCTTTGAACTGGTTCGAGAATGCGCTGCTGACAGCTGGTGCAGCCATTGTGTCAATCAGTGACCCAAAAAGAGGAGGTGAGTATGTGTTCTCGGCGGCCAATGCCATGAGTAACTGACAATGGCATTCCATAGACATGGTCGCTGCTCTTGGTGAAACGACTGCAGGCCCAACAGTTTCATGGCTTAGAGACCACATGCTTGCCAGTACGGAAGGACGACAAATACTGAAAGAGAGGCCAAGAATCAATACCTCAACGGTTGACATGGATAAATTAGCCCAGCTTCCTGACGGAACGTTCGGGAAAGCCTACATCACCTGGCTGGAAAGATGTGGTGTTACACCAGATACACGTGAACCTGTATGGCGCTCTATCTTCTCGTTGGACTGTAACTGATACATTTCCAGGTCCACTACATCGACGATCCAGAACTCGCCTACGTCATGCAGAGATACAGGGAATGCCACGACTTCTACCACTGCATCTGCAACATGCCTGTCAACGTTGAATCAGAGCTTGCCATCAAATACTTCGAATTCGCCAACCTTGGGTTACCAATGACTGGTCTGGCGGCTCTTTTTGGTCCATTGCGTCTAACCGGCCCCAAACGCGAACGACTGTTCTCGGAAGCCGTTCCCTGGGCTCTCAAGTGTGGAAGCAGTGCAAGGAGCCTGATCACCGTCTACTGGGAGAAACGATGGGAACAGAATATAGAAGACATGAAAAAGGAGCTTGGGATTTGGGATGGTCCGGAAGCAAGATGGAGCAAACCCCTAAATGAGGCAAAGGAAGCTGCCGAACGTCGGGGATCTCAAAATACATCCTCCCAATCCTCATAGGCCTCTATGTTGGTAACGTACATCACTATGCTTCAGTCCCGCCAATCGTGACGGTTTGTTGCACCGCGATAGCAATCGTACCTGTGATTCTTGGTCGTCATGTCACGGACCCAAATTCTGCATGTCGCACATGAGCATGGTCTCGTCCTGAGCGCTAGCCTTGATGACGTCCATCAGCATCTTTTGGTGGTCAGGTCTTGCCCATGGGACGTCTCTCATTCGAGGCTCCTAGAATCTGACAATCGCCTGCTGCTCTGAAATCGGAGTTTCCCAAACGCTTGTCTGCTCTGACGCCGCTATCAAAAGCCTTCCTGAAACCTTTAGCGCACCAAGGTTCTGGGTAACATTCATTTCTTTCGGATTTCCGACTTCGCCTTCTTCCAATCCAACTTTGCCATAGTGTCCGCAGTACTGAATTGCTTTGCCCATACCTAGCTATCGGTCCTCTGACTGAAGAAGTACTTTGATCCGTCCATGAGAAGGGTTCAAAGAGACCATCGGATGATATGCGCCTGTCGGCGCCACATCTGAGCGCTGATGATTCCAACATCTTACAGCATTCAAGACTGCGTACATACACATACTCGATTCTGACGGCCTCATCCACAAGAAGGGTGTTTCTCAGGTACCGTTGCAGTGATCTCCTTTCTGCTCGTTCCCCATCCTCCATTGAGACTTGCTGAATGTGCGATCTCTCCTTGTATTTTCCTATTTGACTAATGGTGCTAACTGCATTTCGTTTAGTGTTAAATGGTGTGAAGCAATAGGTGTTCTCGGGTTGGCCATCTCCATCTTGTGTTGGGTATCGTCAAGCAGTTGCGAATAGCAATGAGTCGAGTCTGGAGTCTGGACGGGGCGAAACTGGGAATGGCCTGAAACAAAAGAAGTTATTCGCGGAAAATCAAAATCACCCTCTGAATTCGATGGTAATACGGCGTTGCTTGCCTTGTTTCAGCCATTCGCGCCACAAGAAAAATGAGTGCCACTGAGGTATGTAGTAACCTGTCGGTGTTGGGGAACCTCTTTCTTGTCTCGCTGTAGGTGATTCGGATCCCTTCGGTCGCCGACCATCTTCAAGCAACATCGTGCGTTATGCGTCGGTGTACTTGACAAAAGCCTATGCACACCGTTACGCGAAACATGGGCCCACAGAAATGAGTCGTACATACCCGCAGAAAACAGTGTCTATCTTTGACTTGATTAAGCGTCTTCTACCTCCTTGAACTTCGCCTCAAGGCTAGCACTAACGCCATTGAGACATACCCTTTTCATCAATTCTACCATTTGCTCCTAGGACTTCTGGACAAACAAGGTTAGACCTGTTGCGAAAGCAGCTGTGTTCCGTCATGTCGAATCACTGGAACAGCTTCAACGTAATGACAGCAGCGATTCCGATTCCGATCCGCTGGGCTGGCTCTGGTGCATGCCCACACATGTGCAAAAGTCCGAGGGTTCGTCTCTCTCGCAGATTGCGCCCCAAATGATGTAAGACTTTCGAGCCTTAGCATTCGGTTTTGGCAACGTTACAGGGAAGAGGATGGGGCCCGACTGGCGGTCACATCTCGGGTGAACATCAGTGGTAAGTGCATTTCAAATTGCATAGACTACATATGGAAATCGATGGCATCATGGAGACAAAGAGGATGGTCACTGTGGGCTCGCCCGCTATTCGGGACTTGCCATGCAGGGTCTCGTTCTGAGGTACTTGAAAATATTATTAGACAAACCGACGCTTGTCACTTGTGGGCTTAGCGACGGATGCTCCTCCGTGGTATTCCGTGGGTTTGTCAAACTTTTGTTGAACTGTTTTGTGTTATGTTACTCGCTTGCTGAATAGAAATGTGGACAGTGGGTAAATGTATTGGATGGTTCACTTCGCTCCGAACCTGATTCCAATGAACGCTTCTGAATTACTCAATAACATGATGGGTGTATACTGGAATTACCCTGTGACCCTGGAGGTCCAATCAGGCTGTTAAGCGCTGAAGGAACCAGCTGCCACGAGAAGGCTTCTGTATCAGCCAAATGACGCTGCGTTTGGACAGGTAGCCTCGAAGGATATAAAATTTGCGAAAGGATGGGACGAAATTTGACACTGTTTGACACTTCGAATAGGTTCCAAAGCAGGAAAACGACCCTGAATGCACTCAGAAAGGAAAAGTCTGGGTCTGGAGTAGCGCTGCCCTGTGGGAATCGCGTTTCAAGCCCAATAAAATTGAATCTGCCAGCAACGATCGGATGCTGCCACGAGGCGTCAAGGATCAGATTTGAGGACCTTGAGTTGGAGACATGTCAGCATGCCAGGTGTGCTTCTACTCGTTTGGATATGTCCTAATTGCTCACAGCTTACATTGGCTCATGTACAGCATAGGTATAGGATGGAAGAAGCGTATCCGTCTGGGGGTACCATCAGACACCAATATTTCCACGGAACTATTGCTGCATCCCCTTTATGTATGTTGTTAGTCATTTAAATCACTAAGCGATCCGAAGGAGTTAAGTCTGCAGTCGCCCTCTGTAACGTCATCTGTCGCCAATTCGCGTGTCGTCCTTAGAAAAAAACTCGAGATCTCTCTTGGTCAGTCCAAGATCATGGTGCCTTGGGACTATTGATCTCTATTTAAGAGGGTGGCCGCTCCTCCACATTCCTTCAATATTTCATTGTATCCCCTCGCACCTTATCTCTCCCATGGACGGCATCCGCCCCTTTCCCTCAGTCCTCAAGCACAAGCAATGCACGACCGACAGCGAACCAAAAGCCCAAAATCACGTAAGTTCACGCGCTCGCCGCTTTTGTGAATTGGCAGCATATGCAGACGGATCAACACGTAGCTAATAACCTCTACTCACTCTGTCCATAGTCCAACCTCGACCACGTCTTCCAACGACGACTGAGCGACTATGAATACTCCCAGTACCTTGAAGCCGCGTTCTCGCCAGCAAAATATGCCATCTTCTCGACTTTTGGGTCTTTGCTGCTGTCCTTCAGTGGCGTGCTCCATTCTAGAACAACGTTGTCTGCCAAGGTCGGGTGTATCGGGGGCACGGTTTTGACGATCGTGTATATGGTGTTGTTGCTCTCACGAACAGAAGGGGACAAAGGGGATGGGAAGAACGGCAAAGAAACACCACAAACTACACGCCAAACGGCCTCCATCGTAATGGACGAGATATTCTACAGTGCTTTCGCGTCGGGGATTGGGTCGGTTGTATGCATTATGACTTCTCATCCAGTCGACTCATTCTCACAGATGGTCGCTGGAGCTCTCGGACCTCCGTTGGTCGCGTTGATGTGTGGAGTGTGTCTCGGAGTGCTGTTCGTCGCACTGAATCTGTACTGGAGAATCTCTGACTGGTATATAGCATACAGAATGAGAAGGTAAACCTTCCTAGAACCGTTTGTTTGTCACCTAACTACCGTAGATGCATATCCGTCTTTATGTTTCCCGCCCACTCTACATCATTGATTTGCTGTAGGGTATCGCTTTCCCTGTCCCTTCTGTTCTCCATTTGACCCGCTTTCCTGTACATATATGTCCTTGCTTTCGTTCCGATATTGTTTACGCGCTTTCTTCCTCTATTGATCATCTGCATAGTAATATTGCTCTGTAGAGCTCGCTTATAGTACATGTCCGTAGTAGCATTATGGCTTAGATTAATTAATTAGTACATTTATTGATATCTTATCCTAGGCCCCTGGTAAAAAACTCGGAGCTTCGAGACTCGGGACACCTCGCTTTTTACGGAGGGAGATAGAGGGAGATCTTGTGACCCACCTTCGGTACCATTGCAATCTTGGGACCTGGACAGACCTGGACAGCCGACAACCCCAGACTACTTACTACCTACGAACTTGAATGCCTGCGGTATCAATGCTCCCATAGCGATCTCCATCCCCGCATCTGCCTGTAAATGTCAGGAGAAAGAGAAGTCATGGCTCATCCCGCAGAAGTTTCCATGGAACGTACCTGTCACCCTTTGTCAGAAAATGCCA
Source organism: Coprinopsis marcescibilis (assembly GCA_004369085.1). Lineage (NCBI taxonomy): Eukaryota > Fungi > Basidiomycota > Agaricomycetes > Agaricales > Psathyrellaceae > Coprinopsis > Coprinopsis marcescibilis. The sequence continues at coordinate 55,894 of ML210164.1, read as the reverse complement.
AAACCTTATCTCTCCACATTGGTTCTACTGGCTCGGACCATTGGCATTCGAGACATCAGGTCACAATGACACGTACAACGAGTTAAAGGAGTAGGAATATAGAGCGTTCTTTACGCCTAGAAAACTCGTCACATATGCCTGCCGTGTCCGATATCCGTTTGGGATCGCAAGTCGCACCATCCATGCATAAGGGCTCAAAACCGAATTCATGAAGGTTCCTGTGCGCTTTTGGTAACCTGCACAGATGTTGAATTGATCAGTAAATCAATCTGTGGGGCTAGGGTGTTGCAAATTCGAGTGCTTGTAAAACTGGGCATCAGGTCTCCGGACAACGCCTAACAAGGCCTAACAGCGCTTCTGGACTGCTCCCTCAGCCTCAGCCTCCTTGAGACTGTATGTAAGTCTAAGAGTGAAATGGCTCGCTTCGATTTTGTCGGGCTTCAGGCTGGTATGGTAATTAACGGTAATTGCGCAATTTAGAAATCGGACCCTCACTTACCGTAGGTAGATGCACTCGAAACGGTTCTTGGGATTCGGAGAAATTCACTGCGGTGCCTGTCTCATACGGATCTAGCTCAGCCCAATCATCACATTTTCGACGTTGGCGTCTAAACCTTTTAATAGCGTAGAAGTTTACCCACACTCATTGTACAGCAGCCAATCGTCATGCCTGGGGGTCTGGACAAACAAATATCTCCACAGGGGGCAAGTCGAAAGAGAACACGAGCCCATCCCGAGTGGAGTACATACATCGTGTGTCTACTAAGACAATGGGAACTCTCAGCTGCCGAAAAGAAAGTGAGGCACAAACTTGAAGAATTCGAAGAAAAATAGCCCATCAAAAATCAGAAAAACGTCCGATTCCTGTCGGCGTGTACCCCTGCTTGAATAATATTACTTCCTGGAGTTTGATATCTTCTCACAAAATTCCCGGTTGGCAGTGAGAAGGTGAGTCTTTTTAAGTTTGTGGAGGGCGCCGTGTTAGCACATGCCGATTGGGGTTTGCTGTGACTAGACTGCGTGAATATCGGTTGTGATGCAATTGGTAGGTGGGCACGGAATGAGCTGGCCGTCGGGCGACCTGGACTCAAGGTCAGGACTTTGTGGTTATTCGTTCCCGACAATACTCTTGTCATATTTGCCTGAAAGCAACGTTCATGGGGTCGGAACAAGGGCGAGGCTGCGCGATGAGCGCCATATAGAAGTATCTCGCTAAATTGCAACTCGCTTCAGGGCCAGCTTGCTGCGTGACTTGTGTGATGGCCTGCAAGTAGTCTGCGGAATAATCTCACTCGTCTGAATATATACAAATGCTGTTAGATTACTCGGTCAAACCTAGATCACAGTCATATCATATTGGCGCTCTTTTACAATGGGCGTCGTTTCACACTCAAGGAGGCCATTTGTACTTATCTGCAAAGCAAATATAGTCTCAATATGATGCACAACATCCGTTTGCATACCGGGGAAAACTGCAACAAACGCTCACCGCATGAGAGGAGTTTCCTGATTGACACTGTCCAAAAATCCCATTCAGCACTATGAAAGAGAGGCACGGCTATGGAATAGCGGCTCACTCCCCATGGATATCCGATATGTACGACGGAAAAGGGGGGGAGTCTGAGACCTACTAGGCGTGTTCCGTTGAGGTCGGTTTCAAACTTGGACACCAAACCATGATTTGCGTTTGATGATAGTCGTGTTGGAGAGAATGATTCTGGATGACACGGCTCTCAAAAATAGCTGCGCGACTTTGTGCCCTGGAAGGATAAGATTGGCGAGTGGAAAGACAAAAGTAAGGTGGCGCAGCAAGCTAGGTCCCGACCGGCTGGTCACTCAAGCTGGAGACTGACTTCGGGATAGCCAACAGCGACCAATCCATCATCTGGTAGCCAGGTTTGCTCATTTTCGATCACAGACTTGTGGAACGGGGATAGAGAATGCCATAAAGACCTTGCCGCGTATTCAATTGAATGTAGATTTGACAACCGCTTCTTTTGGAGAAGCGGAACAAGGCTATCCATAATTACAGTGACTCAACAGTATCGTCATGGCATATTCGAGATCTTGGAGAGAGTGCAGGGTTCAAGTAACTTCTAATTGGCATGGAAGAAGAGTGTTAGATGTGTTTGGTCAACGTCAACAAACGTCCGACCGACATACCTCGCTACTGGGCTGGCTGTGAGTCAGTTTGGATAAATGAAGCTACGCTAGGTAGTAATACGAAGCGCGGTCAGACTCACGGTCGCACAGGGTGGCAGCCTAGGTTACTGGAAAGGATAACCTCCACAAATCGGCCTCATGGTGAGCCTACACTTTGGCGTGCTGGATGCGATTCTGGTCTAGACTATTCGGCGCATTGCATCGACCATGCAACAACTTCAGAAAAAGAAGCAGAACGATAACACAAGAGTTCCGCGCACGCCGTAAGTTGTGCACCACATGCATATATTTCGTCGGGTAACCTCTGTTCCGCAAGAGTCGGCCCCATATTGGATAAATCCAGGCGGCAATGGGGGTGAAGAATAGAAGTTCGGGGATGTTTAAAGGGTTTCCTCTTGTTCAGACGACATGAGATACGTCGAGTGCGGAACACGGGGCCTGTCGAATGTTAATTGAGGTAATATCTGTAGACCTTTGGCTAAATTCTAACTGGTCAACGGCAAAGAACAAATAGAAACGGGCCTACAGCAGCACTGCACTGCAAAATCAAATCCCGTGTTGGTTACGGTTCCTTCCATTATGGTGAATCGTAAATGCAGGCATGTTCATGTTTGAAACCCCCTGGTTTGACGAAGGACCTCCTGCAGAGCATCATGGAAAAAGGTCACCAGTACTCACGATGACCGTGGACTGAAAGCTCCTTGTGGACTGAATCACAGCGGAGAACCATCTATCTGTCCGAAAGATATCTCAGTCAAAATAGTTCAGTTCAAAAGTTGTGAACCCACGACTTCGCGATGAACACCAATCTGAGATAGTACCTGCGGAGATAATGTCCATGGGGGACATGATTGATTAGTATATCGTTCTGGTTTTTGATGTTGTGCGATCCGGTGGGGTGCCGAGTCTTCTCAACCCCAACACCAGGCGCTCCAGAGTTCCGAAAGCAGGTCGTGCCATAGAAGCAGCATCCCAGGTAGTCCCTGAAGGCCGCGCTGGTTTGGGCGACATCTGGGGAAGGAATTTCCCGTTGTACAGAGGTCTGGGAGAAAGATTATGTAAACGAGGTGAGAGAAGGACACCATGCACTGGGATCCGATGCTGTAGCAAAAAACCGACAACTGAGTTCACACCTTCCACATACTCTGGATTCGTGTCACTGTCGCTAGGTCTAGATTGGCAATAAAGCTAGAAAGGATACCTCAGGTTCCCTTAACAGCATCAGAAAGCGAATCTCGAACGTACTCGAAGATTGTTTGTCGGTTCGTTCCATAGACTGACGACACTGACGAACGAGATACAGGCATGCAGGGTAAAAAAAGTCCTTTTCGTATGTTTTCGGCGACCATATATTAGGAGTCTGGCAGGGTACCTGATTAGCGACAGCCCCCAAGGAAATGGTTTAATAACAGGGGTCTGAGATTCTCGCCAGCACAGTCACTGTGATATGCCAGTTCCCCCGGCCTTCGGAATCTTGCGAAACATTTTTATAAGTATGTGGTAGACTTAGCTATCGTCGTTTGAAGGATGTGGCTCGGATGTGTGGCGGTTACGGTGCAAAATGTGGTGGCCAGCAGGCGGTTCAACATTCTGAACATTCTCACGAGTCTCGCCGGCAACGGGAAAGTTATCTATCTATGTACCTTCGCTGGACGGAGCAGGTTTTACACACTTGCTCCGAGCTCGAAGCGCCTCTATGATGCGACTGTAAGACTTGATCATCGAATCAATAATGTGTGGGGGTGTGCCGGCCTATATGCGTGGATGATTACCTTGGGGAACGGCGCTCCTGAAGCCATCAGCCATCGGAGCACGGTAGGCCCGGCCCGGCATGTTCCTTATAAGTTATTGGGACCGTCAGTTGTCGCTCAACCAACCACGGTTCAACCACCCAGTTACAGCCAGTCGTTCATATTATGAGTTCTTTCTCGACAGGGACTTTTATGAACCTGCAAGGCTGGACGAAGCCAGCAAATTACAGGGCAGCGTAAGCCAGGCCTACACGCGAGATCTAGAATGCCATGACCGCTTCTTGCCGAGCCATAATATTATCCGATACTTGGCCGGTGGCTTGCCGGCCGCTTTTGAGGGGAAGACAATGCGAATTTGCGTTGGTCGGACATTGTATTCTAAAACTCCGTGTGTGAGAATGGTTGAAGTCGTCTTTCCTCAAGTCTACGGTATCGCAACTCTTGTTCCCCCACATCTTATTTCGACCCAGATTACTATTATGGGTGAGCAACCCGCCCCCAAAATGACAGCTATGCGGACAAAGCGACCACCGAATTCTTTTATGCTATTTCGAGCAGCCGTTGCGCTCGACAAATCAACTGAGGAAAATACGGACCAAATTAGTATCCGCAAGGCTGCGAGCATCGCGTGGAAGGATTTGAGCGAGTCAAAGAAGGACCAATGGAAAGCTCTTGCTGAAAAGACGGCGGCTGAACACCGCGTCGCAAATCCTGGGTATAGATATGTGCCAGGGCCTACGAAGCAGGAGCGAAAGGAGGTGAAAGCGAAAGCGGTATGTAGACTTCAATAGTGCCCACATCAGCATCAACTAACATATATGCTCAGACCGCCAACAAAAAATCCCTGAGAGCAAAAGCGAAGAAGAAGTTGGACAAATCTAGCGCATTCCCTAACATCCCACCAGCGGTTTGAGCAACGGAAGCTATGTCATGGGAAAGACAGTAGGCCTATCAGCCTATCAGCTCTCAATTCTCCTCAAACCAATCTCCACATGCTGCGGGAAGCTGCACCCTGAAACACTGTGGAAGTTTTCACAATGGCATAGCACCTGCCACGCCCTGGTCCCCCCACCCAATGCTTTACTGTTCATGTTTTCCTTTCTCTCTTTTCTCTACACATCGTTACTCTGTCGTTGCACTTGCCCTTCTTTTGTATCGCTCTCGGATACATCTGTTTTTGATTTGATTTGCTTTCTTTGTAATCACGCTTCTTTGTTGTTCTGCACCTACGTTAATCCAAAATATGTACAACCCTGTATACCTTCATGGCATATCAATTGAAATGTATCCTAGCTACCAATGTGCTATAAAGTATCCAATGCGCCACTTTTTTTCTCAATGGCTGACCTGCTTGCACAAACGTTGTATGTCGAACTGAAATTATAACTTGGTATATGCCTCTAGAATTAGTCTAAATAAAATTAGATTAAAGGGTCCGATATTGTAAAGTTAACGTCCAAATGATGTCGTAACAGTTCGTAAAAGTCGTGGAGGTATGGGTCATAGAAGGACAGTACAACCTAGTAGTCAGCAATGGCACCGATAATACCACATGCTAGACGTCCTCCAGAGGCGCCAACAGTAAGGGAGTCGGGCTTTCCACCCTTTCCAAGGTCGTCAGTTCCCATGTGAACGACGAGCGCACGGCTAGAGGGCATAGTCAGCGGACGATATTCAGATAAAAGAACTAAGGTAAGATCGTACCCAATGATGCTATTAGGACCATTCAGCGACATTCTGTCGTTGATAACCTGGTTGTCAATATAGGCGTCGCCGCTTTCGTTGACCCAGAAGTTTCCTAGATCGCCAACATGACGCTCATGGTCCCAGGGAGCGCCGTGGTTCTGCCCTTGTGGGTTCCAGTGCAAGCCGGCGCTAGTGCAGCCGTTGGCCAGATCGCCGAATTCGCTGAAAGAAAGATCGGTTGTTGGTACGCGGAAAAGACAGAAACTGAGGATAGGGACGCACTGGACATGCCAGCCTCGCTCGGTATTGGGTTCGAGCTCGAGACCAATGATTTCCCCCTTGATTGAGACGGGGCCGTGCTCCCATTCTTGTGTGAAGTAGACCACTGCGCTGCTAGCGCCGCCCTGAATTTCAGCTCCATCGAACATGCGCAAAACAACGTTTGCCTGCAGGATGCGACATATCAGGGTTATTTCTGGAATGAAGTTCTCGAAAGAGCACGTACCCTCCGGACAGGCTTGTGCGGTGCGGTGTTGGGAGTAGACCCGTGGTGTCCATGTTGAGAGCCGCCGTGGTGTTGCCCATAATGGTGACTATCCCGGGCCTCGACGTCGATTGGGGTTGAGAAAGCGGGGGCAACTAGGCTGGAAGCAGCCAAAGCGAGCAAGGTAAATGCTGAAAGCTTGAACATGGTGTAGAATGAGATGGTTGGCTGTGGTCAAGCTTCAAGTGTGCTGGAGTAAAGAGATGCTTTGAGAGCTAGCGAATCCGATGAAGGGAACTGGTGAATGTCGTTGATTGGCGCACTCCATTGGCCTTTTCTACTCCCTCTGAGGCTATGTGAGTAGACATAATAACTACCAATTTGTTTCAGGGACGAGGGCTGGGGCAATGCGATTATGCTCACGGGCATTTCGATGCAGTGGTATCGTTGATGCTTGGCAGTGGCACTGCAACACACTCGTTTTAGGCTGTGACCCAAATACATACACTGAACCGCCTTCATATAGGCGGTCCCCTGAACTTCAATTCGAAGCAATGGGCCCTCCAGCGCTTAAGGCGGGCAGTTTGAACTTTATTGTTTCAGTGATTGCAGGGTTGGGTGCACCTTGCACTGCCCTTGCCGGCGTCTCATCCATTGTCACGGGGCATCTATGGGCGCAGTGACGATGTGACTAGTAGCTCGCAAACTAAGCAGTACATTAGGCAACAGTACTGTACACGGTGACCGTTCGCCAATAGCCAGTGGGCCATCAAACACGATGCAAACAGGATGTTGGAGACTATAGTAGCGCTATTCTATTTCCCATGAGGCATATGGGATCTCGAAAATCAAAGATAGGCGGTCTTGGAAGTAAAAGTTGTCAATTCACTCTATATATGGACCGGGTGCTTCGAAACTTAGGACGCGTTAAGAATCTGAGATGAAGATGAAAGTTCCTCGTCCTCTAAGTTCCACTGCAAAATTCTCTTTTCTACGCCCACTGAACTGTTCTTCGCTGCTGCATCTAAGAGCCCCCATGTACAAAGTACCTCTGCCAGACACGGGCGGCGGCGGGGCATATCGTCATGAGCCTGGAAATCGATAAAGTACGAGGAGTCCAATAATTGCCGAACTTGCACCTAATACTAGTAATAGATATCGATCGCATTACTCGCACTTTGCGCTGCACCTGTGGCAGCGAGTGGCATTGAGATGGGAGCAAATGAACGTGCCGTGCCTCAAGGACTTGGAAATGGACTCCGTCTGGCTCACTGGGTCCGTGCGCGTTCTAATACACGTGATGACGCGTTTGTCGCGGCCATGTGATCCCAAGTGATCCCAAGCGAGGACAATGGTGGCTGGCCTGCGCGATACTTCGGACTTTGAAAATTCGGGATGGGGTGTGGCAGCTCTGTCTGGATTCTTTTCATCTTTACCACCATCATCCACCTTCACCTTTCATCTGCTCCCTTCCTGGTTTCACCCTCAGACGACTTTATTCTTCCACCAACTATGGCGCAAATACCGGACTACAGCGTCAACCCTCCGAAACGACCCTCCAATGCTTGGTTACTGTTCAGATCCGATTACATCGATAGGGCCAAGGCAGACGGGATATCCTTCGGAGACGGACAGTCATTTGTGTCAAATGCGAGCGGTGCTGCGAGTAATGCATGGAAAGCTATTGGGGAGGTTGAAAAAGAAAAGTGGAATAAGAAGGCGAAAGAAGTTTCCGAGAAATTCAAGCAGGACAATCCTGGTTACAAATACGTTCCTGGGGCTAGGGGTCGGAAACACAACATCAAGACACCTGGGCCAAAGCGTCCCGGCAGGAAGAGTACTTCGGCGTATGGGTTTGCCTCTGGTTCAAAGGTGGGAACTTTTCAGCGTCATATAGCCATTGTTTTAACGACGGGGTTTCTGGTTGTTAGGAACGGCCAATTGCGACACCGAAGCCTGTGAACACAGCGGCTGAACTTCGGCCCGCACCTCAGGCTTCATCTTTGCCCGTTTTCTACCCGCCAGGAGGTTACGGGGCTCAAATGCCACCTTCGTATGTCGAGGATAGCGCTCCCCCAACTCCATTGGATGTTCGAATAATCCACCGCCCAACGCCGCCTTATCGGAGCTCGCCAGAGGCCAGTTCAAGCCGAGGGACTTCTCCCGTATCGTCGGAGGTGTCGCACGACATGCATATGGATACATGGTCTCCGCGGGACAGCCATAACCGCATACACGTTAACGACGATTCATCCGACCACGAAGACAGCCTGGAGTCCTCTCCCGAGCCGCCGGAGTCCATTTACAGAAACAAGAGCATTGAACATGAGATACAGGCTTCGGGATACACCTATCGTCCTCACCAGCCGAGCGTCCATGTCCGAGTGTGCAAATTTGGGGTACCAATTACGAGTGACCGTGAAATTTGAAAGTCTCGATTGCCTTGTTAAATGTAAAGTCCCTCTGATCTGCTTTGCATACCCGTTGTTGTAAGTATACCCCTGTTATTCGAGATACCCTCGCTCAGTGTTTCTACCCATGTACAATTAAAATTAAACTCAGCTCCTTGTGTGTATAATCATCATAGCATTCGAATTTCTCTCATTAACATGTATTTGTAACTTCTTTTTAGCGGTAATCCACCTGATAAAAAGTATGGCTCTTTGTTATCAAAAATTCCCCAAAAAACTCTTTGGCGGGATGAGGAGCCGTACCACAATTTTGTAGCATACTGACTCGAATTGATTCGTATCTAGAATCAATGGTGCGCTCTCGAATAAAATGGAAGCATGAATACCCAAAATCTGAAGAAGGTTTCCATTGTCTTACGAACCCCCGTTTCGCGACACCAAGGCTTGGCACGGAACACAAAGGGGACAAAGAGCCATGATGGCATTCGGCAAAGGAGAACGCTACAAAAGCAACTGATGTGGATGCTCAAAAGCGGTAGTGCCTATGCGCAAAGGGAGCGAACGATTGCGGCTCATCATGGAAGGGACCTGGTACAGGGGGGCAACCCCCTCAACTACGATGCCAAGCTCAAGTTGCTTGCCAAGGCAACATGACACAACTGGTATTAAGTACGAGTATCTACCAATGGATCTTCAGTCTTGATGATAACGTGATCTCGAAAGCTGGTTGTACTCAGAGACTCGGAGTCGATTGAGGCGTGTTTAGTAACCCTGCGTTTAATGAATAAAACACTTACTTAAACGAGCTGCTGGGGATCATTCGCTTTGGCTTCAATGGTACTCAGGGGTGTTTGGGTACTTTGTCTTTGAGGATCGACAGAGACAATGATGCTCATGTTATGATCCTTTCGATAAGAGTTGCTGCGTGCGCTAAGATATTCTCTTAGTCTCTCCAACGCGCTTTGAAACAGTCAGACTCTTCAGTTGAAACACAGGGCTATCGAGCGGCACCGGCGCATATTTCATTTTCATCGTCTTAATTGCAGACACGGCGGAACAAAGCGCGCTCCGCCGCCGACTCGGCAAAGATCATATTCCAATAATAGTGAGCATTATTTGTGGCAAGTTGGTACGGCTGGCTGGCTGAAATCGGTATGAGAGCTTACCGCAGAATACATACACCGTCGACAAACATGAAAGTGTCACAGTTGGCAGCCTGCCGGAGAAGAGTATAAAAATTGATAATATAGGTGGATAGTTTTACGGTGTGTGCGAGTCTCTACATAGTCACGGGGTCTACCGAGTCTCCAAACTGTCAGGAGAAAGTCCAGATATAGCTCTGAGCCCCTTGATCTCAAGGCCATATCGGGTCGTTGAAGGCAGGTATGTGCGAGGTGTGCGAGGACCTCATATCTAGACCTAGTAGTCTGCGATAGCCCCGATGATTCCACAAGCCAGGCGTCCACCCGATGCACCCACAGTGAGCGAGTCGGGTTGTCCACCTTTCCCAAGGTCGTCAGTTCCGAGATGTACAACGAGTGTGCGGCTAGACAGTGCAGTTCATTCAACAATCAATATATGCAGCACGAGAAAAGTAACGAACCCGACAATGCTATTGGGTCCATTCAACGACATCCTGTCGTTGATAACTTGATTGTCGACGTAGGCGTCTCCATTCTCGTCGACCCAAAAGTTGCCGAGGTCACCGACATGTCGCTCGTGGTCCCAAGGGGCGCCGTGATTCTGAACCTGTGGGTTCCAGTGTAAGCCTGCGCTTGTACATCCGTTAGTCAAGTCTCCGAATTCACTGGTAGGTAAACTCGGTCAGCACAGGGACAACTCAGTAGGAAGATGGAGCTTACTGGACGTGCCATCCTCGCTCAGCATTAGGCTCAAGATCGAGACCGATGATCTCTCCTTTGATAGATACGGGCCCGTGCTCCCACTCTTGAGTGAAGTAAACGACAGCACTGCTAGTGCCGCCTTGCACTTCAGATCCATCAAACGTCCGTAAAACGACGTTTGCCTAGATCATGAGAGAGTGCATGAGTACCTCTTTCTCTTCGCATCAATGCAAAAGAGCGTACCCTTTTGATTGGCTTGTGGGGTGCGGTATGGTGCGAGCCGCCGGTATGTCCCTGTTGCGAGCCGCCATGGTGTCCACCATTCTGCGACTCGCCATGATGGTGTCCATCTCGGGCTTCGATGTGCACTGGGGATGCATAGGCCGGTGCAACCAATGCAGAAGCCAAAACCAGGAAAGAGAGTGCTGAGAGGTTGAACAACATAGCGCTATTCGTTACGGTGGGCTGGAGAAAAAGGAAGAAGGATGATCGTTGAGAATAGAGAAACTGAGAAATGAGAGAGCCTGCTTAACTCTCGGTCCTTTTATGGGCTACAGTCGCCTTAAAAGACACCCAATGCAAGTAGACAATTGCCGCTAACTATCCGATGCAGATAACCGCGCGCTCCGGACAATTCACTGCCGTATGATTCTGAAGGAGCGTGTCTATGCAGCACAGCAGCATTTTTCAAGTCGGGCATTGCGGGCAAGTTGTGTCCGAGTCTTTGCATTTAGGCTATTATACGTTTCATCATACTTCCTCTGGGTCAAAGTCCTGAAACCTCGGGCTGAGCGCCCACTTCGGTCTGTGCAGGACACATTGCCATTCGCTTATTTGCGTACGCGCGCCCACCGTTAGCGTGTGTACGAGGCTGTACACGCGGCTTCAGGTCATTTTATTAGCTGGGGAGCTTCGCCTGAACCTCATAGTATACATGCGCATCGCATGTGTAGTCACGGTGTAGCGTACAAGGCCCCAGACTTTGATCATGTTGCCGATTCTCTTAGGACAGGAGTTGAAGAGCCATCGGTATCAGTGTTTTCTGGTAGCAGCTGGGGTATATGTTAAACGCTCATGTCTCCGATTGGCGGTGTACCAGGGTTTGAGCCAACCTCCATACCCAAGCTTTGTATGTGGCGTCCAGTAAGGAGCGAAACAGTAATACAGTGACGTGTTGCAGGCTGACAGGCAGTAAAATGAGATATGCGTTTGCCCTTTGGCGCAGTATTGTAGTGTATCAGGTTCATGGAGGTCATAGAAGTCGTTTCGCCGAGTAAATGCAGGAAGGCTGTGAGCTAATTGTCTCTGATGTTCACATGGAGTATAATGCTCAATCGTAATCGGGGAGCACGCCAATGATTCCGCAGGCTAGACGTTCTCCCGAGGCGCCAGATGTGAGTGAATCAGGCTTTCCACCCTTTCCAAGGTCATCAGCGCCGAGATGGATAACGAGAGCACGACTATTTGTGAAATGGTAAACATTTATCAGTCAGCAGTTTGTGAACACAAGGAGGGGGTACTTCCGTACCCGATGATGCTATTTGGTCCATTCAGCGATACTCTGTCGTTAATTACCTTGGGCTCGATGTACAAATCACCATACATGTCGATATTCAGGTTTCCCAGGTCCCCGGCGTGTTTCTGGTGATCCCAAGGAGCGCCGTGGTGCTGCCCTTCTGGGTTATAGTGTGGTCCGACACTGGCGCAACCGTTGAACAGATCACCAAATTCGCTGATTATTCAGGAGTGATTCGTCAGCGTGAGCTTACGACCCAGATATCTTGATGAGAGACGACGTACTGAATATGCCAACCGTGCTGCGAGTTCGGAGCAAGACCAGTGCCAATGATTTCGCCTTTTACGATAACAGGGCTGTTCTCCCTGTACTGGTAGAAGTAGATAACGGCTTCACCCGCGCTTGGCACGAGCTCAGAGCCTTTGAAAGATCTTAGGAAAACGCCAGCCTACGAACGTGTTGAGCAATCATCGTTCAAGGCTTCATCATCAAGATCCGAACCCTTCTGATTGGCCTGTGAGGTGTAGTGGTATGGATGCCTCGAGTCTCGATTCTGATAGGGGCTGCAAGGGCTATCGCAGCGAATGAGGTGAAAGCAAAGAGACATAAAGCCGAGAAAATCGTCATGATTAATCGTAATGCGGAACAGGCTGTAGAAATGGACCGTGTGGGTTGGAGAAAGATACGGACCCCAAAATCGAGCGATTTAGCAAATCAATCTGTTTGTGGGCGAGCTGATTGGACGCTATATGTGTGGCGATGCCGCCAATTGATGTGGTCGTGCCTTGAGGCAGGACAAGGGACTCGGAAGCTGAGGCTCATCGTGTCTGAGTGCGTAGTAAGATGTCATGATATATTAATTATATTAACTACTAAGGTCCATGCACATGAGTTTGAATGTCATCAAGTATCGTCAGAACACGATATACAGTCGTGTAGTTTGGGTTTAGACGTCGGGGAGGACACCGATGATACCACACGCAAGTCGTCCGCCTGAGGCGCCGACAGTGAGGGAGTCAGGCTGGCCTCCCTTGCCAAGGTCGTCAGTACCGAGGTGGATAACGAGGGTACGACTAAGGATGAGAGTTAGTCAGTTGCGGCTTAGGTGCAGCAAATACCACATACCCAATGATGCTGTTGGGGCCGTTCAAAGACATCCTGTCGTTAATAACCTTGTTGTCGATGTAGGCGTCGCCATTCTCATCGACCTCAAAGTTTCCAAGGTCTCCAACATGGCGCTCATGGTCCCATGGTGCGCCGTGGTTTTGGCCTTGTGGGTTGAAGTGAAGTCCTGCAGTTTTGCATCCACCAGCCAAGTCACCGTGTTCGCTAGTGGGAGACCAATGTCAACCAAAGACCTGGAGTGTTAGTAAAATGGACTTACTGAACGTGCCAGCCACGTTCGGTGTCGGGTTCGAGACCAAGACCAATGATCTCTCCCTTGATAGAAACAGGACCATGCTCCCACTCTTGAGTGAAGTAAACGACTGCACTGCTATATCCGCCCTGGATCTCAGCCTCGTCGAAGATCCTCAAGACAACGTTAGCCTGACAAAAGTCAATCCCAACGTAAGTATCCACGATCGACACAGTGGGATTTGAAACAGGTAGCTTACCCTCTTGATAGGTTTGTGCGCTGGCGCGGCTTGGTGGCCGCCATTGTGATGTTGACCACCCTGCTGATGACCATGTTGTCCACCTTGCTGGTGTCCGTGCTCTGAGCCGCCCTGATGGTGTCCGTTCTGGGAACCCTTCTGGTACTCGTGGTGCTTGTTGCTGTGCCATTCACGAGCTTCGACCTCTCCTTCGATAGGGTTTGCGAATGCTGGGGCAAGAGCCGAAGAGGCGACTAATGCAAAGAGGGACAGGGCGGAGAATGTGCGCATTTTGAGCGGGTAGAGGTTGAATTGAGTGAAGAAACCCTAGGGGATGGGTTCTGTAAAAGGTGTCGAGGGAGGGAGTCGAGGGCTGGAGAGCCTCATTGTTCAACATTCACCTTTTAAAGGTTTCCTGATTGACAGCAGATGAACCAAGCCAGTGGCTGCTGAATGTTTGTACACGGCTATGTTATGCACTGCATTGTGGGTGCGAAATCTGCGCCGAAATAAACGCAGTGCTGAAGCCAAGCAAGTGTCAAAGCCTCGCGCACTCCGGGCTTCGTTGACTTTACCCCGCCAATCATCGTAGCTGGACCCTTTTGCATTTCAAAGCCAATGAGAAACAGAGCGCCCATCTCGGCAAAGAACCTTTGCGTTTCAGGCTGACATACTGAGCGCCGAGATGCTGCGTTGAATTAGTAAAGGGGAATCGATGGAACATTGCGAGCGGATTTCTAGTTGCAATACCGCAGGGTAATCTTGATTCTGGTGTATAGAGAGGGATCGAATGCAGAAATTGAATATTGAAGACGAAGAGGGCGAAGAACAGAGTGGCAAAATTCAAACACTTGCTGCCAGTGGGCGCCGGAACTTCACGCACACAATTGGCACGGGATGTTACATAATGATCTCCTCTGATCATGAGCGCCTGATCTTGGCGCCAAGACATCTCCAACCATTGAGAGACCTTCCGTCGTTGGTAGATGGGCAGCAGGTTGAGTAAGGCATATGCGAGCTCAAGCTGCTTGTATATGTATACCTCTGTCGCGTAAAGATGTTGACGGCTGCTAGCAGTGCGTAACTACAGCGTTCATGCCGGTACAATAACGTGCTTGTTAACCACACTGAATCAGTAGGTCGAAACAGTGGTGTAGATGGTCCAAGCCAAACCCAAAGTATTGGATTCCACCTTTACCACCTGTTTCTCGCTCACGACAGTCTGTTGGCGACCAAACCAATTGGAAATGTGAAAGGCAACCCTTCGAAAGTTCTCAGATATTCGAACGCAACTCGAACGTCGACTTCCCGAATTTATCTTATGCGCAGTTTCCTTCTAGAAAATCCGGCTTGGCTCTCAGGTGCAAGAGGTAAAATATCCTGTTCAGAATCGGAGAACATCGAGGCCAATAGGTCGAGGGTAGGCTTGAGGCTTGGGCACAGAAGGTAATGAATAGCTGACTCGAACGCAGCGTTCTGTCTTACCTACTAGTAGGTCATGCCTGTACTATCTCTAGACTCACTTGTACGTTCTAGTGGTGAATCGCCAAGCAATCAACCCTACACAAGCTAAGCATCCAGAAGCTCTATGTTGTATCTCTGACTTGGGGGCTTTTTTCCCTTTGGCAGCTTAAATGAAACGTCTAATCATCTCCTGCCGTCAGCTGCAATACAATATGATTCCGATACCCGATTCCGCATTTAGTTTCTCATACAAGGCCATGGCCTGGCATTAGCTTGCAAGCGCCCTGCTTCTAATTCTAAAAACGTACCACAGCGGATGATCCAAGCGCAGCACAGCGAGAGCTTGTAAAATAATCAGATCTCCAGACTTCAAACACTCTGAGCCACCACTGGAAATTTGGCAATTTATCAACGTTTTACTAACAAGTCATGGATAGTAGTGACAGGTGATAATCATATGATGTATTATACTGTAAGAAGACGACGTAGTCAGATACCCGTTGATTCTGAGTTGAAGATTGGGCATGATGTGTCTAGACCTCAAGTGGGCCAAACACATCGGTTCCAGCTTCAATAAAAATGCTATAGACATGGTCTATGAATTGGTTATCTCGACAAACCGCTGCATAGAGCGCTTCATACTGCTCAACAGTGACTATCGCAATCCCATTGGGCGTGTGGCCCTTCATTAATCTATCAAATCCTATGATTTCATCCATATGACTATCCACATCCACAGTGATAACGGCGTCTTTGTGGATCCGTTCATGGAACGCCATGTTCTGTTCGTCTCCTTCAGGAGCGGATACATCTGGCTCAGTCGGTTGCACGGGGCGGCTCCCTTCCATGCATCTAATAAGCTTCCCGATGCTGATCGGAGCAACTGGATAAGCTGCCTGCTGTCCAGGATTGTATATAGTTCTGCCTTTGTACGGCCCCAGCGTCTTCTTGGACGACTGATCTCCAAGCCTCGAATTAATGACATCAGCACTGGTGCTGGGTATTAAAGTTGCTTTACGGGCGCTGCGAGCAGACGCATAAGCATCGCGGGTGATCTGGGGGACTTTTGGCATGATACTTCAAGATAATTGTGAGATTAGAAGAGTATCAATCCTGACAATCAGAAGGAAATGATGGAGTCAAGTTGGAGTACCACTCATGTATGCCTTATATCTATATCTGTGCGACGGTGTGTAGCTTGGATCAGCAGTGGCACTCGCAAACCGAGTTTATCCGGGGCTGTAGTGCGTAAGCGCGCCTTCCCAAACAGGTTCATGCTCTTATTGTTTGCTTGTACCAGGTATTAGTATTAGCGTCCAGTGGGCCTTTGCTTAGACCACGCGCTCTACCATACCTTGCTACTGGGGGTAGGGTAAGTGTTTTCTTGGTTTCGGAGTCATGAGTAGATCCATAAGATTGGAACTACTACTATCTCAAGCTAACTAACTCGTCGACGACGCGCCCATATATCGTCGATTCAGGGGTTGCGTCCAGCTTGGCCCGACATGGCCACTGAACTGGGTCCGAATCTCATCCCACCGTTCTTTTGCCTCGCACTTGCAACCACTCAGGTTGAATGGCATGCCATCAGATCGCCCTCCACTTGAATCCAGCTCGACTACGAACAGCAGACAGCGATGATGGAAAACTTTCAACCCGGCAATAGCTTCATTCGGACATCAAACAAAGACCGTACAACAACCGAGACTAGCCGAGACTACATCAGGTATCCTCAGGATGTATGTTTGTGTGACGGCACTTGAGTATAACAGGGCGGAAGCAACTGGAAGCAGTGCCCCCTCGGTGGATGCGAGTTTGCGGAGATACAGGTCTGCGGTCGAGATGCCCGGGCTGAGAGCGAGCGCTTATCGAAAGAGCGCTCGCAAAGACAACAGAGATCTGTCATCGGATCCTGATTCTTACCACCTCCGCCAAATACCCCCGGCCCATACTAGGCAGAGACTCAACTTTCCCACCGGGTCTCTCTTCCCTCATTTCCTTATGCGGCCCAATAACCTTTTCGCGCTGGTCGCGCTGGGGCTGGGGCAGTCTGTCCTGGCTTCTCCTGGCTTCCATTTCAGACCTTCGAACACCCAGGCGACCTTATCAGCCTCGGCGCAACCTTCAAGTGAAATTCGACCTCACGACAAGGTGAATACCACCAACGAAACAGCGGTTAGCGAGGCCACGAATAGGTGAGTACCCAGTGCTTGGGCCTTGGTTGAATACCGCGATGATCCAAATTCAAATGCAGTATCTGTGGCACAGAGAGTAGCATAGAGGAAGCTGCAGCACAAGAGCAACGCTTCAACGCAGAGCTCATCCCATATGCAACACTCAACAGAACGCTATCATTCACAATCTGGTTTCATGTAATAGCCGCGAACGAAACAGTTGAAGGGGGCTGGCTTCCGTGAGTATCACTTCTGGCGTTGTTGATTTCAACATCTCAGCCACAGCACCATGCAGGAGCTTGGCCGTACGGGAACTGGCCGAAAAGCTGAACGACGACTTCTCTTTGACAGGAGTCGAGTTTCACTTGGCTGGAATTCGGCGAGTTATTAACCGGGAGTGGTTCGACAGCGTAACCGTCCGAACGGAGCATGGGCGGTGAGTGCGGTCTGCTACATCCTGGCCCAACACGATTGATCCATTCCAGTCTGTTGGACGATAAAATGAAGAGAGCCCTGAGGAGAGGAGGCAGAAACACACTGAACGTGTATACTGTTGGGTAAGCTTAACCACGACACTCGTTTTTCGGCAGCTGATCATGGGCCTTCCCAGTCTTCCAGACGGACTAGCTGGCTACGCGAATTTCCCTTGGAGCTACCACAAGCAGGGAGATCAAGGAGACGATGCAGTCAGAGACGGCGTGGTGATGAGGTGGGACTCGAATGCCGCGAAATCCGGAAACGACATCGGGTCTGTGCAAATGTGGGATGCGCTGAGCCATCAAGTTGGCCATTGGGTTGGGCTGTACCACACTTTCGTTAGTTCAACAATGTCTGATCGTCGTGACTATTTTTGACTTTCATCCCCTTTAGCAAGGGACAGGCTGTGCGGGAGATAGTGATTTCGTCGACGACACGCCCATGCAGGCAGCCCCATCAATATCTACGAGCAACGCAGGCTGTAACTTTCGAGACACATGCGGAGGAAAGGATGAATTGAGCTCGACGCGAAGTAAGGGGATTCTATTCCTTTGTATTCGTGCCCTCAAATCATTTTACAGCCAATTTCATGGATTATTCCTCTAACGACTGCGAAGCAGAGTTTACACCTGGCCAGATCCGGAGGATGCAAGATATTCTTACAACGTATCGAATGAACATTCAGTAGGGCCTTTCTTATCGATGGACAACTTTTAGTTTTGCCATGGACTCTTTCATAGACGCCATAACCTTCAGTCCGCTATGCCACGCTGACACCAGATACCAAGAACACATATAATGTGATAGCAGGACCAAGAAAAATTCATAGTACAACATAAAATTGACATATACATAAAACGTTCAAGAGACTCGTCTAAGGTTGTCATCGTAATTAGTTAATTGCTTGTTAATCGGTAGGGTGTGGTATAAGTATGGAACGATGGAGAAGGAAAGCTGGGAGTCAACGAAGATGGTAACGAGCAAGGAATATTAGGTACTGGCAGCAGTGTATCTGGGCGAAAAGGATGATGCTAGTAGCAGAGAGAGCCGAGGCACGTCACGAAACACGGAGAACGGTAAACCGGGACATCTACAGACTTGTGCGAGACCACTAGGGCACCGAGCACAGTCACTGTGCACTTGAAAGCATCTACGCCTCCCTGGTCACGAAATTGGACAACTCTTGCAAGGGGCTAGAAGCCTTTGGCTTGGTGTCATCAACATCACCGACAGATACCTCCGGCGCAGGTTTATTGTCTGCTCCAGCCATCTTGAACCAGCCTGAAGGGTATAGAACAAGAGGTGCCCGATTTCCCGATCTTGGAATACTTCCCATGGAGAGGTCCCCCCCCTAAATAGGGAAATTTGCGTGGCATGGTTTGTCCCGGCACTGAGAGTACGGTCGGCGGGAGCGTCGTGGATGAAATTCAAATCAGATTCACGCGCGAGTCAGAACCTGTCGGAATCCGGGGCTTGCCGGCCAATCCTCCCACACCCGAGATGGAGGGGGTCTTCACCTAAAGACTTGTCTTCGGGCATTTCTGGCCATTTGTTGCATTCTAAACATGATATCTTAGCTTAAATTGATTTTAAATGCCTCAGGTACTCCCAGAATAATGGTTTACCCGCTCAGAAATACAAAAAAGCGGTGTTTAATTGTTTTGTTCATTCAAACACTAAAGGCACAACTTCCAGAATCTCACTATAGTTCCAATGGCTTATCCGAGCGTCTAAACAGAGCAGATAAATTAGACCCCCACTAACTCGTATTCAGGACCTGAGATTATCCATGATTGCAGTAATAGGGGAGGCCATCAACGGAAATTCTAAACTTGGAGTTGAGTTAAGGCTCAGGTGCTGGCACCTCCTGCCATTGTCTTGCCAGGTAGTTAGATTATTTAATACAACTCATGCCAAGCTGCTTCATCAGGCGTTGAGCCAGCTGAAATGGTGCTTCCACACGTGCTACCACTTTATCTATGACTTGCACTAGCATCTAAGTATCTGCACCCTGAGAAAGACTCCCAAACAACTCTAAATCCCAGCCTTATTGTCTGAACTGTTTTTCTTCACCCTGAAGACATTGTCATTGCTCACTTGGTCTCTTTCTGAATTCTAAGTTCTCAGCAGAGTCTATATAGTATACAAAAGAGAACCTTTTCATCTTGCATGTCACAAATAACCTTAGAAACATGTGACTGCCACTTCCCATGGGTAGAGTGGGTATATGGTTGCCGGGTGTGCAATAATTGGGGCATCTTCGCGACTATCAGCCCTTCTAGACAACGATTATTTCGACAGAGTGTCAGCAAAAACAGGGGAGAGCGTGCATCAATGGGGCTGGCAACTCCCGGATTCGATCAGAGGAGTCGAGATTCATCGATATGCATCACTCGCACATGAATTTGATCCATGATGTTCCCACCAACCATACTGAGAGGGCTCCAGTGAAAGTCCGCTGTCAGCACTCGTCCTCCATCAAAAGTTTACACGTCTCTCGACTGCCTCTCACCTCAATCCTCCTAACATTGCGCCAATTGTGCTCGGAGCACTGACTATACAAGGACCAAGTTCTACCAGCACACCTCATTCCAGAAGCCCTCCATTCACACTGGAAAACGACGATGTCTTTATGAATTGAACTTATTTTACCTAGATTACAATCCATTTCATCTACAGTTGTCCTTATATTTAATGTATTGTATCTTCTACTAAATTGCTTCGCTTTGGCTTCGCTGCCGCTCGCACCCAAACTCGCTTGTGTAAATCTCCAAGTGCTATGCCGGATAATGGCCATGCACAGGTTTCCATCATTCGGACTTTTTACTCATCAGATCCAGTTCCACAAATGGGCCAATGTGGCACCTCTTGGTATAGAACCTCTTCTATCAAAGCACTGTCCTTTAAGTAAGGTCCGTCTGCGCTAAAGGCAAGCTGCGGAAGTGTTGAAAGCTCTGGAGCTGTATGTGGCAGCCCTCAGCCTATAGACCATGCCTTGGGAGTGGAACCATGATGCGAAGAGTCCGAGGCTGGCATGACCATCTTCAAGTTATAAATCAGCTGATCTAGGAATGCCTTGGGAACGCCTGATCATCATTGGTGTTGAAAGGCTTGAAAATGCTCTGAAGCCCTGCCAAGTCAACACTCAGGGGCTGGGGAGCTGGGGCAAGGACTGACTTATCCAATGGGGTGATGGGAGGATCAAGTGGGTAAGCCTGAACCTTGTTCATTGGAGAAGTCAGGACTGGGCTATACCCATGTTTGGCTGTAAAGTTTGATTTACAGCTGAAGGATTTCCATCGCATACAATTGAGACCGTGACATAACCTGCTTTCTCTCCATCTGTACCGCATGTGTGGCTGGTAGCTGAGGTAGCGCTGTTACAAGCTGCACATCATTGGTACTGCAGATTCCCGGGCATAAAATTATAACTCCTCCAGGCTCTCCTTCTCCTTCGACATTACAAGTCGTTGGAAGACATTCAGGGGTATTCCGGCTCCTCTGATTGACTTTGGGCTGATACTGGTAGTCGGGGTATTTTAGTGCGTGCAACCAAGAATCTTCTCTGGTGAGGTCCACGAACAACCCCTGTTCTGTGTTTGATAAGCCCTTCCAAATACTGCTGACAAGAGGGAGGACAACATTCTGCTTAAAGACTATGATACCATCCTTGTTGAAAAGAAGAGGCAGGTACTCCACGGGAATAATCTGGGGGTTCTCCTTCCATGCTTTACGCAGGTACTCAGAGAAGATCATAAAGCTGTTACAGGGCCTGGGGATATGCTCCAAATTGCAGTGTTGGCTCTTTGGGAATTGAGGCATGCAGGACTTAGAAGTGAGACAGGGAAGAGAGTGGGAAGAGAAGTGTGTAACAAATGAATGTCCCAACAAGCATGTAAATACCTGCACGCTTGGCCCGAGCAGTATCCCTGCACTGCCATGATGGTAAATGTAACGATCCCTAGAATGACAGCCTCGGATGAGAAAATGGCGCATCAGTGTCTCCGAGTCAAGGGGCTGCAGCAATTGTGACAGCTGAGATTGACCCTCCCCGGAGGTGTCGTGTGAACTTAGCAGCATGGTCGGCTGATTCAGTAGAATCGCAGCTGGCATTGCTGGCATCAGTCTCAATGCTCTTATTTTTGGAAGGATCAAGTTCCAAGTGCATGTGTAAATGTTCAGATAACTGACTCAGTGCACCGGGTTGAAGTTGGACCTCAAAAAAAAAAAGGATTTGGACAACAGCCAGCCAGGGTGACGGAATGATGCGAGGCGCAAACCTGATGCATATATGAGAGCCCAAGAGGAATATAATTTTGGGAAACTATGATAAACACAGAAGGGATTATTCACTTTGCCAGAAAATGGATCAAAATCAAGTGCCTTAAACAATAATTTAGATGAGGAGTGCTAGTGAAGATTCTGAAAAAGACGACTGGGAAGCGTTAACATTTGAAGAAAAATGATTGAGCAGTGAACACACGGCGGATTTGACCCCAAATGCGACAGCACAGTAGATGCTCTCTATATGTAGGATGTGTGGGATTTTGGTAATTGGGATGTCCAATTGACAATGCAGGATTGGATAATCTTACATCGTACTGAATGGTGTTGGTGACAACCCCTGATACTAATAGTAGAAGGGCTAGAAGGCTGACCAGTGCAACCCATCCTCAAAAGGGTTAATCAGACAGTGAATGTCCATCCGAGTGGCGGGTTTCTCTAGTTGGCCTCCACTTTGGAGGGGTGAGGGAAGTCCAAGCAAGCTCTGGACTGATGGGGCAGGTTTGGTGATTGAGAGCAAAAAAAAGTTGTTATTCTCTGATATATTGTAATAACAAAAATACCATGCTTCTTCGTGGTGGTCGCATTCTATGTTGGTGATAGACCAACAACAGTCCATCCCAACCCAACACTGCCATCTGCCCCTTCTCGAGGAGTCGCTGATTTATCTTCCAATCATTCTTTCGCCAACCCTCTGTCCCCTTGTTCAACACCAGTTGAATTTGCGGCTGCCAAGCCTGACACAGTAGATCCATGAACATGCCGTGCTCTCCCAGTCCAAGCATAAGCTCCAGCTAATGTTGCGAGTCCTGTGACAATCCCCATCACCAATACAGGCTGGCCCAATCCATGTCCTCTGTTCGCCAAGGATCGTGCAGGTCAGCCTTTCCGAACAGATTCCGCGACCAATTTCACCCTGCAAGATGCATTAGCTTTGTTGTTTTCGAACAGAATCCATTGCCTTACTTGAGTGAACTGGGGTGTATTTCCGCCAGCACCTTTGCTTTATCGCTTGCGTAGTCCCTAGACAGCCTATTCAACCCACAATGAGTCCCTCCCCGGCACTGTCGGTCCTCTGTGCAGAAGCCACGAACCTTTTAGCAATTATTTGGCCCATCTTCTTCCCTTCCCTTTCCAAATGGCGCTTCAAGACTGCCTCTGACTGACTTGACATGCATTTCATGTTGTTGGGTTTGTTGAGCTGTGCTTCAGAGGATTTCTGAGTCGTATGTCATGATGAATAGGTTTGGAGGGGTGAGTTTGCTACTGCTTGGCACATCGTGATGGGATGAATTGCCCGCCCCTGTTCCTTTCCTGATCGGGGGCAGTGCCCATCATTGCACTACTTTGTTCAACACGATTTGTGAAGCGTCGGGATATACACTTGACATGACCACTTTAGCCCCAAGCAGCCACCACGACCATATCCATGCCTGGACTGCTCGCAACGGACACCCCCTGATCTCCCAATGTGGAGCATCGATTGGCTTCAGCCGGACCATTCGAGTAGCGTGCAAACTTTGAATGTTAAGTAAACGAGCTGGACACAACAGGATACTGGCCGAGCCCACCGATGGGGATGATTTTGTGGCTGTGTTGACCTTGGAGTCTTGGTGTACACTCAGCTACTGGATTAGCCAGGAGAGAAACACAGAAAACATGATAACCCCCGCCCACCCAAGCTAGCAAAGAGCGCCACAAGAAGCAGGAGGGATGTCAGGGAGCTCCGACTTGTTGGGCAAGTGATCGTCCTCGGTATGAGCATGCCCATGCTCGAATGAGGTCACTGGGTTGGTTGGCAGCAGGTAGGGAGGAATTGGTGGTGTTTCACTTGATGAAGGCAGCCACCACCAACAACAACGATTTTGTGGATGTGTCGACCTTGGAGTCACAGAGTTAATTGGCTGTGTACACTCAGCTACCAGATTAGCCAGGAGAGGAGGGCGATAGTGCAGAATAAAGCTGCATTGCCAGCAACTCGAACTGCAGCAATTATTGAGTCTTCAAGGTGATTTGTGCCAAGTTGTATCATTGAAATTTGAGCTGAGCCAGCTCTGCCTCACTTCGTAGGTCACCTTCCATTGTTCAGATGAACTACAGGTACGGTTAGCGAAAATGTGATCGTTACCAGAAATTCCCCAACTGACCTAATTTATTTTGAATGGGTGGCAGACGTAATCCAACTGTGCCCTGTAACACAGAAAGCATTGCCCCCAGCTAACAAGGAACACCACGAGAAGTGGGAGAGATGTCATGGAGCTCCGACTTGGTGAGCAAGTTGTCATCCTCAGTACAAGCACACCCATGCTCAAAGACTCGAATGAGGACACTGGGCTTGGTGGTGAAGATGGTGTTTTGCTTGATGAGGGCAGTTGTCACTGACGGGGACGATTTCATGGATTTGTTGATCTTGGAGTCATGGAGGACACGCTCAATGTGCAATTCGAGTCCTGCAGCAGGGACACCCCTCTCCCGACATGGGAGACAGACTAGCCTCGACCAAGCCCTTATTGAGTAGCATTGGTCGTGCTTGAACTGTTACGAGCTGTCTTGTCTCCTCGGGTCCAGCAAAAGATGGTGGGGCAGGTTATGGTACCATCTGCAAGAAGAATAATAGCAAGAGACCGTCATTGTCTCAAATTGTGTCTGGTCCTTTGGGGAGACAACAATCGCCAGAAAAGGGAGGCGGGGAGAGTATGTTCTTGGCTGATAGGGTGAATTCACCAAGTTGCCGGTGGTCCATGATCAAGAGGAAGAGTAACGATATCGTCGAGGGAACGACCAGAGCAAGATGACCGCACAGACTAGTAGAGACTTGGGGGTTCAAGTTGAACCACTGGTATAGTAATATTCCGATGTGTTTCCCACGGTTTCTTGGCCATTGTCCCCTAGTCATCAGGGGACCAGTCTCGTGACTTATCGTTTCCAATATGTCGTGCGTACAAGTTCTATCAGAGTGGTTTGATTAATATGTGCAGGGGGTACAACTGGTAAGAGTACATTTATGTGCAATGGTGGTATCAATATGAGGTCAGGAGCACTAGCCAAGTTCGTGTGAGTCGTAAGTCCCTGAGTGTCGTAAGTACAGAGATGGTGAAGGAGAATTACTATGTGCATGAATAACAAATGATGGTGAGTTGAGGATAGAATGCATCAAGAATGAAAGCCGAGTTAGCAGGGGATAGAATGCACCAAGAATAAAAGCCAAAGTATACACTGAACGAATAGCCTAGTAAGTAAGATGAAGAACATGGCAAAAGCCAAGGTTAAGAGTGTGATGTCTGTTTAACAGAATGTATGGCACGAGACCCACATGGGATTTTGACACAGACACAGAGGCCTGATGCATGTCTTGCAAAGTGCCTGCCTGCAATAGATGCAAGTCTTGTCGGAACCGTCGTCGTCTGGAGCCGTGGGGGCCAATGTTCAGGAGTAACGATGCTATGAGGCTCCTGATATTGGACCAAAAAGTGCTGCATCACTTATGGTGTCGAGATCTGCAGAATGTCGAACTGGCCAATAAATTGAGGCAGCAAGACGAACACCTTCGAGAACTCCGCTATGAGTTATCGTCAAAGACAAGTCACTATTCCCTTGGTGTGCTTGATTTCCTCCTCGAATTGAACGGTAAGCACAGCCATGGATTTCCACTCGTGAGCACACATGCTGACCCACTGGCACTTTATCAGGTATTGACCTGTGCTCACCATCGGCCTGCGTTGCCCAGGATCTTGTATGCTAATCTGCAAGCCTCTGTCTCTTCATCCTCACAGCCCCACCTTCTCCTCTCAAAGGCGCCTGTACCTACCCTTCATTATTCTCATAGCCAACAACCACATCCATATATTTATCACATGGATCATATACATGTTTTTCCCCGTTCTTTGAGCATACCGCTTTATTGCTTTATTTTTGACTTTTGCTAATCTTCTGGCCTACCCTCTTAAGCATCAAATCCTATACTTCTTGGAGATCAATCTCAACTGTAACACATGTGTATCATCCTCAATTGTAAATTATTGTCACCCATGCAATCATCCCATTACAACAAATTGATCATTCAAGCTTTGTTACAAGTGCGGCCCACAGTGTTAGGAGTGTCAAAACAAACGGGAAAATGTCCAGCAAGATACAGGTCCAATAGTCCTATGGTAACCAGAATACCAACGATACAGAGGTAGTGAAACATCAGGTCCCCTTTGACTTCATGTTGTTGAGAATATCAGACAGTGCAGGCAATTCGTCCTCAGAAAGCACCTCAGGCACTTTGTCTGAAGGACACTCAACAAATCTGCACTTGCAATGGCATTCTTCTTGGCAAGGTGATGATACCCTTCTTTTTACGGCCCCAGGCCTGTCACAGAGATGGACAGGGAAGAGATAGGTGGGTACAACATCCTTGCACCGGATACACTGGACAAAAATCTTCCAGAACCGCCATTCAGAGACCCCATAATGAAGGAGGCTCTTGAAATGCCTTTTGGACTGCATCAAAGCCTCGATCGTTTCGAGTGTTTCCTCAAAAGGATCCGTGGGATCTCCTTGAGAAAGTCCTGCCAACATGATCAGAGATGATGCCCTTGTAACAGATATAAGGGACTTACTCGCATATTTCCTTTTTTGCCCACTGGGTTTTGGACCCTCAGCCTTTGCAGTTGGGCGGATGGGTGTTCTGAGCAGAGTCACAATTCCTGACATTGACCCCTCAGAAGTAAGCCCCCCTTCTGAACTCCTCGGCAAATACCCCGAGTTTGGACAATGAATGCCATATTCGGTCAGTTCAAGGTTTGAAGGAAGACGATCAGACGGATTTAGATCTAGTGGTGTGGCTAAAAGACGTGAGGAAAGGTGGAGGTTAGCTTCATCATGCTGCTGGTGATGATGACCTTACTGTGATATTCGTTCGGAAGGGAGCAAGTTTTCTTGTTATTGTAGAATGGGGTAATTAGTACTCCATCAGGCACGAGAAGGACATCAATTTGTAGGGTATAAAATGCATTCAACTCGTGAGACTTACCATAATAGCCGCAGCACTGTTGAGCGCACTCAAAAGCGTATTCAAGGGGCGCGGTTCCATCCCCTCCAGTGGGTTTTACCTCCTTAAGATGGCACTCCAAGTAAACACTATTATCAATGTGTGCACAGAAGCAGCTGGGCAATGCGAAGCGAAAGGCAACACGATGTTGAAGTAATGCTTCAGGTGCCAGGTGTTTGCAATCTCCGGTGCAAGGCCTTGGTTCATCAAGACCTCAACGTCAGTGATATATACTGCAGGTAATGCAACGACATACCAAAACCAAACGGCCAATTCTTGAATGGAAGAGTCGTAATGCAGAACGAATACCACATCTCCCTCCATCCATGACCTAGTCTGGGACATCTTGAGAAGGTGCATGAACTGTTCTCTTACCTGTTCTTTGTGAATTGTGAGGGGCATGCTCTTGATATGCTTGGGTGGACATGAAGAGGGATTAATGGGACTTGAGAAGAAGGCAGATTATTGGTGAACTTGAAAGACCCATTATTTATCGCAAATTAGTGCTGTGCAAGCAGGGCGCAGAGGTAGTACTAGTTTACCCGGAATGAGTCATCGCAGGACTCGGAACAATGGTCACTCAACTTCAAGTTGCTACGAGTAGTAGTACTAGTCGACTCTACCAGTGCCACCCTTGTTCCTGCTGCCAGTGGGTACCAGTATTCAATAGTTGTCGGTCCAAGGGCTGTGAAGAAATCCATGACTTGGGGGCTATGTTGTGCGGAGACTGGAGTACTATAGTACCAGTATTCGGTGACATTTGAATTGCAGCAGTCATCAACCAACGTTTGGTATGAAGTGATGTAGAGGGAACTGCCAGTGGGATAGCCACTCTTGCTCGCAGATGTCACGAGTGTACTGACCTAATTTGGGTTGGAGTCTCAACTTCAAAGTTTGTTTGGAAGTGCTGCTAGAGTGGCGCTGCCAGTAGAATGATACCCCCATCGTCCTGCCATCATCGTTTCCGTAATCGATTCTGTAGCAATTGAATTCAAGTGGTTACAGAAACATACTGGAGCATGGCCAACCTGAAAGCCACAGTGAATGGTGGGTTGGTGAGTGTCCGCCAGGTCTTCTACGGTACAATTCAAGTTGACTCGGAATGATCATCCGCTATTCCAGATATTAGTGTTTCACTGCCCCAGCCTGAGTGCAGTGCCCTCTTGATTAGCATCGCTTGGAAAAGTATGATCGCGGGAGGCTCCGACTTCTGGTGCTACTAATACTCAGGGCTTAGATCAACTTGACACCATCTGCACTTTGAATATTTGTTTTCTCCACTACTCTATGTGCCGCAACCAAGTTCAATGCAATGCCAGCACCACACAGTAACTCAGCCCCCTCATCTTCTTCCTACATTTGCCCAAACTCAACCACTGTTCCTAGCCAACAACAAACGTGTTGTGAACAGGGTTGCTGCACTGGAGACTTGGAAGTTGTTGGCTCACTCCCCATGACAGTGGATGCTTGAACTCTCATAGGCCTTGTCACACATCCCACCTTTCAAGCAAAGTTTATGTATGTACATTATGGCTTTATTCGGATGTCGGCATGACTCAGATATTGACAGTGCTTGGGTCATCTTTTCAACAGGAAGAAGTCTGACACCCTTGTTGCTGATGGAAAGCACTTTGGAAGGACAGTGTGTGCCTTTCCAGATATACGTGGGCTTCTGTGTGATGGGATAACCCAAATGCTGGGACTCCAGACTCCCAATGGTACTAATGGGCTGGCAATCACTGAACAGTACAACTTCTCCATGACCATCCCATATTGATTACTGACCCATATTCATGCAGGCATCCCTCAGACGATCGATATCTGTTTGCGAAGCTTCTGGAAATGAACAAAACCCTGAAGAGGCGTCTGCTTGGGGCAACACCTGAAGAAATTGTCAGTGTCTCTGTGCAGGTGAATTGGGCATTCCCTTCCCTTCATTGTGATATTCTCGCTTGACACTCTTTTGAATCGCTAGATTGGAAAGGGAATTGCCACTGCTCGATCAACAGATGCAAAAGGTGTCAAGACCCAATATTGAAAAGTGGATTCACAAGGATGGGAAGCCCCTATCACCACCGATCTCATCTGACAAGTGTTTTTGTGGATTCACCAATTATTGGACAGGAAAACTTTTGTGTCCAGTCGACTATGACTGGGAAGACCCCAAGTGAGTTGGCGAGACTTTACAAGGATGAGCTAACCTCAGCTCTCTGACAGTGTCCGCGCTGACCTCGCCTCCAACAGAGTCAATCCGTTTGAGTCAGACGAAGACGGGATGTACCCCTAGCCAATGTTCTTATATGAGGATTACAAATACAATGAAAGTGATCCTTGGGTCGGATTTATGCGTGGCTACCCTTGTGTCAAGGTATGCTATAACTCTAGCTTGTGTAATAATAACATGGCAATAACCAAATTGTATGTCCCAGTGCTATAAACATATATTTACTTCACCTAGCTCGGCTGACTGTGACAGACAACCCACCAGAGCCAAGCGTTCCTCTAATTCGCAACTCCATGACATGAAATTGGTGACTCTGGAGTCACTTGCATATGTCGCGATGCATGTAAGTCAAGCACAGTTTACAGTTGATTTGCTGGGACCCTCATGTTGTTAGGTTAAATTCACATTAAGTGCCACTACAAGTTTCCAGCTGGCAGAAGCAGTCGAGGAGAGCCAGAAATTCTACGACCACTTGTTAAAGTTTCTGCGGGATCCTGCGGACAAAGAAGAAGTAAACGCCCTGCTAGAATGGTGGAACTTGTCAGTGCACCGATGGCAGTGACCATGGTGAGGAAATCTGACTTTCGTTCGTTTATAGGATGATTTTCCCTCAGCACCACAAGAACCTCACGGAACAATCCTCATCGTCCCTAACAAAGAAGAAGGGGAAGAACGCTGGAAAGGCATTCGCGGAAAGGCGAAGACGAAAGATTTTGGCAGCCGCGCCGCGGGTCACAAACCAAGCCGAGGCCGGGCTGTAGCCTGTAGCTACTCTAGTGTCTAAGCTACATTCCCACTACTAGGACATGGACTCACATTGAGCTTGGACTAGTACATGTCTGGTTTCACAGCGCATTAGAGCGTTACACTTCTATCTGTACATACAATCCCAATGCCAATATTCTGAACACGCATGTGTTAGTACCATAGAAGGAGAAACTTTCCCAACAATTCAAATTTAAAATCAGCTTAAAAGTGCAGCGGTATTTTGAATACTACTAAGTGCAATATCCACCAAAATATAGAGAAGTCAAACCCAGGTAAAACGCAGGTGGGGAGCATCAAAGTTAGTGGGAGGAACGACTCTTTTGCTGCTGCACGCACAACTTCCG